>CALNHX010001760.1:0-206725 GCA_940337035.1 Agriotes lineatus | reverse complement strand
GAATATTTTGCACTAGTGCAATACCCGGGTATTTTCAGAAGTGCAATATCGAGTATTTGCGGGAAGAAGAGCAAACCAGCTAGATACACAAGAAATTTCAGAAAGAAAACTGAAAATTCTTAAAAAAGGAATAATATGGTATATAAAGGATGAAATTTCTTCGGGGAATAGTCTTGCAATATTCCCCGCATGCATTCTGTATAATTCTAGTATTTCTCTCAAACGCTTCGCGTTCTGGAGAAATATTCGAATATACAGAATGCACTAGGGATATAACTACTGACTATTGCCCTCAAATAATATAAACCAATCCCATCAATCAATTTTCAAAATTTGAACGAATCAAAGTCGAATACAGCGAATATTTTGCACTAGTGCAATACCCGGGTATTTTCACAAGTGCAATATCGAGTATTTGCGGGAAGAAGAGCAAACCAGCTAGGTACATAAGAAATTTCAGAAAGAAAACTGAAAATTCTTGAAAAAGGAATAATATGGTATATAAAGGATGCAATTTCTTCGGGGAATAGTCTTGCAATATTCCCCGCATGCATTCTGTATAATTCGAGTATTTCTCCCAAACGCTTCGCGTTCTGGAGAAATATTCGAATATACAGAATGCACTAGGGATATAACTACTGACTATTCCCCTCAAATAATATAAACCAATCCCATCAATCAATTTTCAAAATTTGAACGAATCAGAGTCGAATACAGCGAATATTTTGCACTAGTGCAATACCCGGGTATTTTCACAAGTGCAATATCGAGTATTTGCGGGAAGAAGAGCAAACCAGCTAGGTACATAAGAAATTTCAAAAAGAAAACTGAAAATTCTTGAAAAAGGAATAATATGGTATATAAAGGATGCAATTTCTTCGGGGAATAGTCTTGCAATATTCCCCGCATGCATTCTGTATAATTCGAGTATTTCTCTCAAACGCTTCGCGTTCTGGAGAAATATTCGAATATACAGAATGCACTAGGGATATAACTACTGACTATTCCCCTTAAATAATATAAACCAATCCCATCAATCAATTTTCAAAATTTGAACGAATCAGAGTCGAATACAGCGAATATTTTGCACTAGTGCAATACCCGGGTATTTTCACAAGTGCAATATCGAGTATTTGCGGGAAGAAGAGCAAACCAGCTAGGTACACAAGAAATTTCAGAGAGAAAACTGAAAATTCTTGAAAAAGGAATAATATGGTATATAAAGGATGAAATTTCTTCGGGGAATAGTCTTGCAATATTCCCCGCATGCATTCTGTATAATTCGAGTATTTCTCTCTAACGCTTCGCGTTCTGGAGAAATGTTCGAATATACAGAATGCACTAGGGATATAACTACTGACTATTCCCCTTAAATAATATAAACCAATCCCATCAATCAATTTTCAAAATTTGAACGAATCAGAGTCGAATACAGCGAATATTTTGCACTAGTGCAATACCCGGGTATTTTCACAAGTGCAATATCGAGTATTTTCGGGAAGAAGAGCAAACCAGCTAGGTACACAAGAAATTTCAGAAAGAAAACTGAAAATTCTTAAAAAAGGAATAATATGGTATATAAAGGATGAAATTTCTTCGGGGAATAGTCTTGCAATATTCCCCGCATGCATTCTGTATAATTCTAGTATTTCTCTAAAACGCTTCGCGTTCTGGAGAAATATTCGAATATACAGAATGCACTAGGGATATAACTACTGACTATTGCCCTCAAATAATATAAACCAATCCCATCAATCAATTTTCAAAATTTGAACGAATCAAAGTCGAATACAGCGAATATTTTGCACTAGTGCAATGCCCGGGTATTTTCACAAGTGCAATATCGAGTATTTGCGGGAAGAAGAGCAAACCAGCTAGGTACATAAGAAATTTCAGAAAGAAAACTGAAAATTCTTGAAAAAGGAATAATATGGTATATAAAGGATGCAATTTCTTCGGGGAATAGTCTTGCAATATTCCCCGCACGCATTCTGTATAATTCGAGTATTTCTCTCAAACGCTTCGCGTTCTGGAGAAATATTCGAATATACAGAATGCACTAGGGATATAACTACTGACTATTCCCCTCAAATAATATAAACCAATCCCATCAATCAATTTTCAAAATTTGAACGAATCAGAGTCGAATACAGCGAATATTTTGCACTAGTGCAATACCCGGGTATTTTCACAAGTGCAATATCGAGTATTTGCGGGAAGAAGAGCAAACCAGCTAGGTACATAAGAAATTTCAGAAAGAAAACTGAAAATTCTTGAAAAAGGAATAATATGGTATATAAGGGATGCAATTTCTTCGGGGAATAGTCTTGCAATATTCCCCGCATGCATTCTGTATAATTCGAGTATTTCTCTCAAACGCTTCGCGTTCTGGAGAAATATTCGAATATACAGAATGCACTAGGGATATAACTACTGACTATTCCCCTCAAATAATATAAACCAATCCCATCAATCAATTTTCAAAATTTGAACGAATCAGAGTCGAATACAGCGAAGCAATACCCGGGTATTTGAACAAGTGCAAAGTGAGTATTTGCGAGAAGAAAACCAAATCAGCTAGGTATACAAGAAATTTCAGAAAGAAAACTGAAAATTCTTGAAAAAGGAATAATATGGTATATAAAGGATGAAATTTCTTCGGGGAATAGTCTTGCAATATTCCCCGCATGCATTCTGTATAATTCGAGTATTTCTCTCAAACGCTTCGCGTTCTGGAGAAATATTCGAATATACAGAATGCACTAGGTATATAACTACTGACTATTCCCCTCAAATAATATAAACCAATCCCATCAATCAATTTTCAAAATTTGAACGAATCAGAGTCGAATACAGCGAATATTTTGCACTAGTGCAATACCCGGGTATTTTCACAAATGCAATATCGAGTATTTGCGGGAAGAAGAGCAAACCAGCTAGGTACACAAGAAATTTCAGAGAGAAAACTGAAAATTCTTGAAAAAGGAATAATATGGTATATAAAAGATGAAATTTCTTCGGGGAATAGTCTTGCAATATTCCCCGCATGCATTCTGTATAATTCGAGTATTTCTCTCTAACGCTTCGCGTTCTGGAGAAATGTTCGAATATACAGAATGCACTAGGGATATAACTACTGACTATTCCCCTTAAATAATATAAACCAATCCCATCAATCAATTTTCAAAATTTGAACGAATCAGAGTCGAATACAGCGAATATTTTGCACTAGTGCAATACCCGGGTATTTTCACAAGTGCAATATCGAGTATTTTCGGGAAGAAGAGCAAACCAGCTAGGTACACAAGAAATTTCAGAAAGAAAACTGAAAATTCTTAAAAAAGGAATAATATGGTATATAAAGGATGAAATTTCTTCGGGGAATAGTCTTGCAATATTCCCCGCATGCATTCTGTATAATTCTAGTATTTCTCTCAAACGCTTCGCGTTCTGGAGAAATATTCGAATATACAGAATGCACTAGGGATATAACTACTGACTATTGCCCTCAAATAATATAAACCAATCCCATCAATCAATTTTCAAAATTTGAACGAATCAAAGTCGAATACAGCGAATATTTTGCACTAGTGCAATACCCGGGTATTTTCACAAGTGCAATATCGAGTATTTGCGGGAAGAAGAGCAAACCAGCTAGGTACATAAGAAATTTCAGAAAGAAAACTGAAAATTCTTGAAAAAGGAATAATATGGTATATAAAGGATGCAATTTCTTCGGGGAATAGTCTTGCAATATTCCCCGCACGCATTCTGTATAATTCGAGTATTTCTCTCAAACGCTTCGCGTTCTGGAGAAATATTCGAATATACAGAATGCACTAGGGATATAACTACTGACTATTGCCCTCAAATAATATAAACCAATCCCATCGATCAATTTTCAAAATTTGAACGAATCAAAGTCGAATACAGCGAATATTTTGCACTAGTGCAATACCCGGGTATTTTCACAAGTGCAATATCGAGTATTTGCGGGAAGAAGAGCAAACCAGCTAGGTACATAAGAAATTTCAGAAAGAAAACTGAAAATTCTTGAAAAAGGAATAATATGGTATATAAAGGATGCAATTTCTTCGGGGAATAGTCTTGCAATATTCCCCGCATGCATTCTGTATAATTCGAGTATTTCTCTCAAACGCTTCGCGTTCTGGAGAAATATTCGGATATACAGAATGCACTAGGTATATAACTACTGACTATTCCCCTCAAATAATATAAACCAATCCCATCAATCAATTTTCAAAATTTGAACGAATCAGAGTCGAATACAGCGAATATTTTGCACTAGTGCAATACCCGGGTATTTTCACAAGTGCAATATCGAGTATTTGCGGGAAGAAGAGCAAACCAGCTAGGTACATAAGAAATTTCAGAAAGAAAACTGAAAATTCTTGAAAAAGGAATAATATGGTATATAAGGGATGCAATTTCTTCGGGGAATAGTCTTGCAATATTCCCCGCATGCATTCTGTATAATTCGAGTATTTCTCTCAAACGCTTCGCGTTCTGGAGAAATATTCGAATATACAGAATGCACTAGGGATATAACTACTGACTATTCCCCTCAAATAATATAAACCAATCCCATCAATCAATTTTCAAAATTTGAACGAATCAGAGTCGAATACAGCGAAGCAATACCCGGGTATTTGAACAAGTGCAAAGTGAGTATTTGCGAGAAGAAAACCAAATCAGCTAGGTATACAAGAAATTTCAGAAAGAAAACTGAAAATTCTTGAAAAAGGAATAATATGGTATATAAAGGATGAAATTTCTTCGGGGAATAGTCTTGCAATATTCCCCGCATGCATTCTGTATAATTCGAGTATTTCTCTCAAACGCTTCGCGTTCTGGAGAAATATTCGAATATACAGAATGCACTAGGTATATAACTACTGACTATTCCCCTCAAATAATATAAACCAATCCCATCAATCAATTTTCAAAATTTGAACGAATCAGAGTCGAATACAGCGAATATTTTGCACTAGTGCAATACCCGGGTATTTTCACAAATGCAATATCGAGTATTTGCGGGAAGAAGAGCAAACCAGCTAGGTACACAAGAAATTTCAGAGAGAAAACTGAAAATTCTTGAAAAAGGAATAATATGGTATATAAAAGATGAAATTTCTTCGGGGAATAGTCTTGCAATATTCCCCGCATGCATTCTGTATAATTCGAGTATTTCTCTCTAACGCTTCGCGTTCTGGAGAAATGTTCGAATATACAGAATGCACTAGGGATATAACTACTGACTATTCCCCTTAAATAATATAAACCAATCCCATCAATCAATTTTCAAAATTTGAACGAATCAGAGTCGAATACAGCGAATATTTTGCACTAGTGCAATACCCGGGTATTTTCACAAGTGCAATATCGAGTATTTTCGGGAAGAAGAGCAAACCAGCTAGGTACACAAGAAATTTCAGAAAGAAAACTGAAAATTCTTAAAAAAGGAATAATATGGTATATAAAGGATGAAATTTCTTCGGGGAATAGTCTTGCAATATTCCCCGCATGCATTCTGTATAATTCTAGTATTTCTCTCAAACGCTTCGCGTTCTGGAGAAATATTCGAATATACAGAATGCACTAGGGATATAACTACTGACTATTGCCCTCAAATAATATAAACCAATCCCATCAATCAATTTTCAAAATTTGAACGAATCAAAGTCGAATACAGCGAATATTTTGCACTAGTGCAATACCCGGGTATTTTCACAAGTGCAATATCGAGTATTTGCGGGAAGAAGAGCAAACCAGCTAGGTACATAAGAAATTTCAGAAAGAAAACTGAAAATTCTTGAAAAAGGAATAATATGGTATATAAAGGATGCAATTTCTTCGGGGAATAGTCTTGCAATATTCCCCGCACGCATTCTGTATAATTCGAGTATTTCTCTCAAACGCTTCGCGTTCTGGAGAAATATTCGAATATACAGAATGCACTAGGGATATAACTACTGACTATTGCCCTCAAATAATATAAACCAATCCCATCGATCAATTTTCAAAATTTGAACGAATCAAAGTCGAATACAGCGAATATTTTGCACTAGTGCAATACCCGGGTATTTTCACAAGTGCAATATCGAGTATTTGCGGGAAGAAGAGCAAACCAGCTAGGTACATAAGAAATTTCAGAAAGAAAACTGAAAATTCTTGAAAAAGGAATAATATGGTATATAAAGGATGCAATTTCTTCGGGGAATAGTCTTGCAATATTCCCCGCATGCATTCTGTATAATTCGAGTATTTCTCTCAAACGCTTCGCGTTCTGGAGAAATATTCGGATATACAGAATGCACTAGGTATATAACTACTGACTATTCCCCTCAAATAATATAAACCAATCCCATCAATCAATTTTCAAAATTTGAACGAATCAGAGTCGAATACAGCGAATATTTTGCACTAGTGCAATACCCGGGTATTTTCACAAGTGCAATATCGAGTATTTGCGGGAAGAAGAGCAAACCAGCTAGGTACACCAGAAATTTCAGAAAGAAAACTGATAATTCTTGAAAAAGGAATAATATGGTATATAAAGGATGCAATTTCTTCGGGGAATAGTCTTGCAATATTCCCCGCATGCATTCTGTATAATTCGAGTATTTCTCTCAAACGCTTCGCGTTCTGGAGAAATATTCGAATATACAGAATGCACTAGGGATATAACTACTGACTATTCCCCTCAAATAATATAAACCAATCCCATCAATCAATTTTCAAAATTTGAACGAATCAGAGTCGAATACAGCGAATATTTTGCACTAGTGCAATACCCGGGTATTTTCACAAGTGCAATATCGAGTATTTGCGGGAAGAAGAGCAAACCAGCTAGGTACACAAGAAATTTCAGAAAGAAAACTGAAAATTCTTGAAAAAGGAATAATATGGTATATAAAGGATGAAATTTCTTCGGGGAATAGTCTTGCAATATTCCCCGCATGCATTCTGTATAATTCTAGTATTTCTCTCTAACGCTTCGCGTTCTGGAGAAATATTCGAATATACAGAATGCACTAGGGATATAACTACTGACTATTCCCCTCAAATAATATAAACCAAACCCATCAATCAATTTTCAAAATTTGAACGAATCAGAGTCGAATACAGCGAATATTTTGCACTAGTGCAATACCCGGGTATTTTCACAAGTGCAATATCGAGTATTTGCGGGAAGAAGAGCAAACCAGCTAGATACACAAGAAATTTCAGAAAGAAAACTGAAAATTCTTAAAAAAGGAATAATATGGTATATAAAGGATGAAATTTCTTCGGGGAATAGTCTTGCAATATTCCCCGCATGCATTCTGTATAATTCTAGTATTTCTCTCAAACGCTTCGCGTTCTGGAGAAATATTCGAATATACAGAATGCACTAGGGATATAACTACTGACTATTGCCCTCAAATAATATAAACCAATCCCATCAATCAATTTTCAAAATTTGAACGAATCAAAGTCGAATACAGCGAATATTTTGCACTAGTGCAATACCCGGGTATTTTCACAAGTGCAATATCGAGTATTTGCGGGAAGAAGAGCAAACCAGCTAGGTACATAAGAAATTTCAGAAAGAAAACTGAAAATTCTTGAAAAAGGAATAATATGGTATATAAAGGATGCAATTTCTTCGGGGAATAGTCTTGCAATATTCCCCGCATGCATTCTGTATAATTCGAGTATTTCTCCCAAACGCTTCGCGTTCTGGAGAAATATTCGAATATACAGAATGCACTAGGGATATAACTACTGACTATTCCCCTCAAATAATATAAACCAATCCCATCAATCAATTTTCAAAATTTGAACGAATCAGAGTCGAATACAGCGAATATTTTGCACTAGTGCAATACCCGGGTATTTTCACAAGTGCAATATCGAGTATTTGCGGGAAGAAGAGCAAACCAGCTAGGTACATAAGAAATTTCAAAAAGAAAACTGAAAATTCTTGAAAAAGAAATAATATGGTATATAAAGGATGCAATTTCTTCGGGGAATAGTCTTGCAATATTCCCCGCATGCATTCTGTATAATTCGAGTATTTCTCTCAAACGCTTCGCGTTCTGGAGAAATATTCGAATATACAGAATGCACTAGGGATATAACTACTGACTATTCCCCTTAAATAATATAAACCAATCCCATCAATCAATTTTCAAAATTTGAACGAATCAGAGTCGAATACAGCGAATATTTTGCACTAGTGCAATACCCGGGTATTTTCACAAGTGCAATATCGAGTATTTGCGGGAAGAAGAGCAAACCAGCTAGGTACACAAGAAATTTCAGAGAGAAAACTGAAAATTCTTGAAAAAGGAATAATATGGTATATAAAGGATGAAATTTCTTCGGGGAATAGTCTTGCAATATTCCCCGCATGCATTCTGTATAATTCGAGTATTTCTCTCTAACGCTTCGCGTTCTGGAGAAATGTTCGAATATACAGAATGCACTAGGGATATAACTACTGACTATTCCCCTTAAATAATATAAACCAATCCCATCAATCAATTTTCAAAATTTGAACGAATCAGAGTCGAATACAGCGAATATTTTGCACTAGTGCAATACCCGGGTATTTTCACAAGTGCAATATCGAGTATTTTCGGGAAGAAGAGCAAACCAGCTAGGTACACAAGAAATTTCAGAAAGAAAACTGAAAATTCTTAAAAAAGGAATAATATGGTATATAAAGGATGAAATTTCTTCGGGGAATAGTCTTGCAATATTCCCCGCATGCATTCTGTATAATTCTAGTATTTCTCTCAAACGCTTCGCGTTCTGGAGAAATATTCGAATATACAGAATGCACTAGGGATATAACTACTGACTATTGCCCTCAAATAATATAAACCAATCCCATCAATCAATTTTCAAAATTTGAACGAATTAGAGTCGAATACAGCGAATATTTTGCACTAGTGCAATACCCGGGTATTTTCACAAGTGCAATATCGAGTATTTGCGGGAAGAAGAGCAAACCAGCTAGGCACATAAAAAATTTCAGAAAGAAAACTGAAAATTCTTGAAAAAGGAATAATATGGTATATAAAGGATGCAATTTCTTCGGGGAATAGTCTTGCAATATTCCCCGCACGCATTCTGTATAATTCGAGTATTTCTCTCAAACGCTTCGCGTTCTGGAGAAATATTCGAATATACAGAATGCACTAGGGATATAACTACTGACTATTCCCCTCAAATAATATAAACCAATCCCATCAATCAATTTTCAAAATTTGAACGAATCAGAGTCGAATACAGCGAATATTTTGCACTAGTGCAATACCCGGGTATTTTCACAAGTGCAATATCGAGTATTTGCGGGAAGAAGAGCAAACCAGCTAGGTACATAAGAAATTTCAGAAAGAAAACTGAAAATTCTTGAAAAAGGAATAATATGGTATATAAGGGATGCAATTTCTTCGGGGAATAGTCTTGCAATATTCCCCGCATGCATTCTGTATAATTCGAGTATTTCTCTCAAACGCTTCGCGTTCTGGAGAAATATTCGAATATACAGAATGCACTAGGGATATAACTACTGACTATTCCCCTCAAATAATATAAACCAATCCCATCAATCAATTTTCAAAATTTGAACGAATCAGAGTCGAATACAGCGAAGCAATACCCGGGTATTTGAACAAGTGCAAAGTGAGTATTTGCGAGAAGAAAACCAAATCAGCTAGGTATACAAGAAATTTCAGAAAGAAAACTGAAAATTCTTGAAAAAGGAATAATATGGTATATAAAGGATGAAATTTCTTCGGGGAATAGTCTTGCAATATTCCCCGCATGCATTCTGTATAATTCGAGTATTTCTCCCAAACGCTTCGCGTTCTGGAGAAATATTCGAATATACAGAATGCACTAGGGATATAACTACTGACTATTCCCCTCAAATAATATAAACCAATCCCATCAATCAATTTTCAAAATTTGAACGAATCAGAGTCGAATACAGCGAATATTTTGCACTAGTGCAATACCCGGGTATTTTCACAAGTGCAATATCGAGTATTTGCGGGAAGAAGAGCAAACCAGCTAGGTACATAAGAAATTTCAAAAAGAAAACTGAAAATTCTTGAAAAAGAAATAATATGGTATATAAAGGATGCAATTTCTTCGGGGAATAGTCTTGCAATATTCCCCGCATGCATTCTGTATAATTCGAGTATTTCTCTCAAACGCTTCGCGTTCTGGAGAAATATTCGAATATACAGAATGCACTAGGGATATAACTACTGACTATTCCCCTTAAATAATATAAACCAATCCCATCAATCAATTTTCAAAATTTGAACGAATCAGAGTCGAATACAGCGAATATTTTGCACTAGTGCAATACCCGGGTATTTTCACAAGTGCAATATCGAGTATTTGCGGGAAGAAGAGCAAACCAGCTAGGTACACAAGAAATTTCAGAGAGAAAACTGAAAATTCTTGAAAAAGGAATAATATGGTATATAAAGGATGAAATTTCTTCGGGGAATAGTCTTGCAATATTCCCCGCATGCATTCTGTATAATTCGAGTATTTCTCTCTAACGCTTCGCGTTCTGGAGAAATGTTCGAATATACAGAATGCACTAGGGATATAACTACTGACTATTCCCCTTAAATAATATAAACCAATCCCATCAATCAATTTTCAAAATTTGAACGAATCAGAGTCGAATACAGCGAATATTTTGCACTAGTGCAATACCCGGGTATTTTCACAAGTGCAATATCGAGTATTTTCGGGAAGAAGAGCAAACCAGCTAGGTACACAAGAAATTTCAGAAAGAAAACTGAAAATTCTTAAAAAAGGAATAATATGGTATATAAAGGATGAAATTTCTTCGGGGAATAGTCTTGCAATATTCCCCGCATGCATTCTGTATAATTCTAGTATTTCTCTCAAACGCTTCGCGTTCTGGAGGAATATTCGAATATACAGAATGCACTAGGGATATAACTACTGACTATTGCCCTCAAATAATATAAACCAATCCCATCAATCAATTTTCAAAATTTGAACGAATTAGAGTCGAATACAGCGAATATTTTGCACTAGTGCAATACCCGGGTATTTTCACAAGTGCAATATCGAGTATTTGCGGGAAGAAGAGCAAACCAGCTAGGCACATAAAAAATTTCAGAAAGAAAACTGAAAATTCTTGAAAAAGGAATAATATGGTATATAAAGGATGCAATTTCTTCGGGGAATAGTCTTGCAATATTCCCCGCACGCATTCTGTATAATTCGAGTATTTCTCTCAAACGCTTCGCGTTCTGGAGAAATATTCGAATATACAGAATGCACTAGGGATATAACTACTGACTATTCCCCTCAAATAATATAAACCAATCCCATCAATCAATTTTCAAAATTTGAACGAATCAGAGTCGAATACAGCGAATATTTTGCACTAGTGCAATACCCGGGTATTTTCACAAGTGCAATATCGAGTATTTGCGGGAAGAAGAGCAAACCAGCTAGGTACATAAGAAATTTCAGAAAGAAAACTGAAAATTCTTGAAAAAGGAATAATATGGTATATAAGGGATGCAATTTCTTCGGGGAATAGTCTTGCAATATTCCCCGCATGCATTCTGTATAATTCGAGTATTTCTCTCAAACGCTTCGCGTTCTGGAGAAATATTCGAATATACAGAATGCACTAGGGATATAACTACTGACTATTCCCCTCAAATAATATAAACCAATCCCATCAATCAATTTTCAAAATTTGAACGAATCAGAGTCGAATACAGCGAAGCAATACCCGGGTATTTGAACAAGTGCAAAGTGAGTATTTGCGAGAAGAAAACCAAATCAGCTAGGTATACAAGAAATTTCAGAAAGAAAACTGAAAATTCTTGAAAAAGGAATAATATGGTATATAAAGGATGAAATTTCTTCGGGGAATAGTCTTGCAATATTCCCCGCATGCATTCTGTATAATTCGAGTATTTCTCTCAAACGCTTCGCGTTCTGGAGAAATATTCGAATATACAGAATGCACTAGGTATATAACTACTGACTATTCCCCTCAAATAATATAAACCAATCCCATCAATCAATTTTCAAAATTTGAACGAATCAGAGTCGAATACAGCGAATATTTTGCACTAGTGCAATACCCGGGTATTTTCACAAGTGCAATATCGAGTATTTGCGGGAATAAGAGCAAACCAGCTAGATACATAAGAAATTTCAGAAAGAAAACTGAAAATTCTTGAAAAAGGAATAATATGGTATATAAGGGATGCAATTTCTTCGGGGAATAGTCTTGCAATATTCCCCGCATGCATTCTGTATAATTCGAGTATTTCTCTCAAACGCTTCGCGTTCTGGAGAAATATTCGAATATACAGAATGCACTAGGGATATAACTACTGACTATTCCCCTCAAATAATATAAACCAATCCCATCAATCAATTTTCAAAATTTGAACGAATCAGAGTCGAATACAGCGAAGCAATACCCGGGTATTTGAACCAGTGCAAAGTGATTATTTGTGAGAAGAAAACCAAATCAGCTAGGTATACAAGAAATTTCAGAAAGAAAACTGAAAATTCTTGAAAAAGGAATAATATGGTATATAAAGGATGAAATTTCTTCGGGGAATAGTCTTGCAATATTCCCCGCATGCATTCTGTATAATTCGAGTATTTCTCTCAAACGCTTCGCGTTCTGGAGAAATATTCGAATATACAGAATGCACTAGGTATATAACTACTGACTATTCCCCTCAAATAATATAAACCAATCCCATCAATCAATTTTCAAAATTTGAACGAATCAGAGTCGAATACAGCGAATATTTTGCACTAGTGCAATACCCGGGTATTTTCACAAGTGCAATATCGAGTATTTGCGGGAATAAGAGCAAACCAGCTAGGTACACAAGAAATTTCAGAAAGAAAACTGAAAATTCTTGAAAAAAGAATAATATGGTATATAAAGGATGAAATTTCTTCGGGGAATAGTCTTGCAATATTCCCCGCATGCATTCTGTATAATTCGAGTATTTCTCTCAAACGCTTCGCGTTCTGGAGAAATATTCGAATATACAGAATGCACTAGGTAATAACTACTGACTATTCCCCTCAAATAATATAAACCAATCCCATCAATCAATTTTCAAAATTTGAACGAATCAGAGTCGAATACAGCGAATATTTTGCACTAGTGCAATACCCGGGTATTTTCACAAGTGCAATATCGAGTATTTGCGGGAATAAGAACAAACCAGCTAGGTACACAAGAAATTTCAGAAAGAAAACTGAAAATTCTTGAAAAAAGAATAATATGGTATATAAAGGATGAAATTTCTTCGGGGAATAGTCTTGCAATATTCCCCGCATGCATTCTGTATAATTCGAGTATTTCTCTCAAACGCTTCGCGTTCTGGAGAAATATTCGAATATACAGAATGCACTAGGTATATAACTACTGACTATTCCCCTCAAATAATATAAACCAATCCCATCAATCAATTTTCAAAATTTGAACGAATCAGAGTCGAATACAGCGAATATTTTGCACTAGTGCAATACCCGGGTATTTTCACAAGTGCAATATCGAGTATTTGCGGGAATAAGAGCAAACCAGCTAGATACATAAGAAATTTCAGAAAGAAAATTGAAAATTCTTGAAAAAGGAATAATATGGTATATAAGGGATGCAATTTCTTTGGGGAATAGTCTTGCAATATTCCCCGCATGCATTCTGTATAATTCGAGTATTTCTCTCAAACGCTTCGCGTTCTGGAGAAATATTCGAATATACAGAATGCACTAGGGATATAACTACTGACTATTCCCCTCAAATAATATAAACCAATCCCATCAATCAATTTTCAAAATTTGAACGAATCAGAGTCGAATACAGCGAAGCAATACCCGGGTATTTGAACAAGTGCAAAGTGATTATTTGCGAGAAGAAAACCAAATCAGCTAGGTATACAAGAAATTTCAGAAAGAAAACTGAAAATTCTTGAAAAAGGAATAATATGGTATATAAAGGATGAAATTTCTTCGGGGAATAGTCTTGCAATATTCCCCGCATGCATTCTGTATAATTCGAGTATTTCTCTCAAACGCTTCGCGTTCTGGAGAAATATTCGAATATACAGAATGCACTAGGTATATAACTACTGACTATTCCCCTCAAATAATATAAACCAATCCCATCAATCAATTTTCAAAATTTGAACGAATCAGAGTCGAATACAGCGAATATTTTGCACTAGTGCAAGACCCGGGTATTTTCACAAGTGCAATATCGAGTATTTGCGGGAATAAGAGCAAACCAGCTAGGTACACAAGAAATTTCAGAAAGAAAACTGAAAATTCTTGAAAAAAGAATAATATGGTATATAAAGGATGAAATTTCTTCGGGGAATAGTCTTGCAATATTCCCCGCATGCATTCTGTATAATTCGAGTATTTCTCTCAAACGCTTCGCGTTCTGGAGAAATATTCGAATATACAGAATGCACTAGGTATATAACTACTGACTATTCCCCTCAAATAATATAAACCAATCCCATCAATCAATTTTCAAAATTTGAACGAATCAGAGTCGAATACAGCGAATATTTTGCACTAGTGCAATACCCGGGTATTTTCACAAGTGCAATATCGAGTATTTGCGGGAATAAGAGCAAACCAGCTAGGTACATAAGAAATTTCAGAAAGAAAACTGAAAATTCTTGAAAAAGGAATAATATGGTATATAAGGGATGCAATTTCTTCGGGGAATAGTCTTGCAATATTCCCCGCATGCATTCTGTATAATTCGAGTATTTCTCTCAAACGCTTCGCGTTCTGGAGAAATATTCGAATATACAGAATGCACTAGGGATATAACTACTGACTATTCCCCTCAAATAATATAAACCAATCCCATCAATCAATTTTCAAAATTTGAACGAATCAGAGTCGAATACAGCGAAGCAATACCCGGGTATTTGAACAAGTGCAAAGTGATTATTTGCGAGAAGAAAACCAAATCAGCTAGGTATACAAGAAATTTCAGAAAGAAAACTGAAAATTCTTGAAAAAGGAATAATATGGTATATAAAGGATGAAATTTCTTCGGGGAATAGTCTTGCAATATTCCCCGCATGCATTCTGTATAATTCGAGTATTTCTCTCAAACGCTTCTCGTTCTGGAGAAATATTCGAATATACAGAATGCACTAGGTATATAACTACTGACTATTCCCCTCAAATAATATAAACCAATCCCATCAATCAATTTTCAAAATTTGAACGAATCAGAGTCGAATACAGCGAATATTTTGCACTAGTGCAATACCCGGGTATTTTCACAAGTGCAATATCGAGTATTTGCGGGAAGAAGAGCAAACCAGCTAGGTACACAAGAAATTTCAGAAAGAAAACTGAAAATTCTTGAAATAGGAATAATATGGTATATAAAGGATGAAATTACTTCGGGGAATAGTCTTGCAATATTCCCCGCATGCATTCTGTATAATTCGAGTATTTCTCTCAAACGCTTCGCGTTCTGGAGAAATATTCGAATATACAGAATGCACTAGGTATATAACTACTGACTATTCCCCTCAAATAATATAAACCAATCCCATCAATCAATTTTCAAAATTTGAACGAATCAGAGTCGAATACAGCGAATATTTTGCACTAGTGCAATACCCGGGTATTTTCACAAGTGCAATATCGAGTATTTGCGGGAATAAGAACAAACCAGCTAGGTACACAAGAAATTTCAGAAAGAAAACTGAAAATTCTTGAAAAAAGAATAATATGGTATATAAAGGATGAAATTTCTTCGGGGAATAGTCTTGCAATATTCCCCGCATGCATTCTGTATAATTCGAGTATTTCTCTCAAACGCTTCGCGTTCTGGAGAAATATTCGAATATACAGAATGCACTAGGTATATAACTACTGACTATTCCCCTCAAATAATATAAACCAATCCCATCAATCAATTTTCAAAATTTGAACGAATCAGAGTCGAATACAGCGAATATTTTGCACTAGTGCAATACCCGGGTATTTTCACAAGTGCAATATCGAGTATTTGCGGGAATAAGAGCAAACCAGCTAGATACATAAGAAATTTCAGAAAGAAAACTGAAAATTCTTGAAAAAGGAATAATATGGTATATAAGGGATGCAATTTCTTTGGGGAATAGTCTTGCAATATTCCCCGCATGCATTCTGTATAATTCGAGTATTTCTCTCAAACGCTTCGCGTTCTGGAGAAATATTCGAATATACAGAATGCACTAGGGATATAACTACTGACTATTCCCCTCAAATAATATAAACCAATCCCATCAATCAATTTTCAAAATTTGAACGAATCAGAGTCGAATACAGCGAAGCAATACCCGGGTATTTGAACAAGTGCAAAGTGATTATTTGCGAGAAGAAAACCAAATCAGCTAGGTATACAAGAAATTTCAGAAAGAAAACTGAAAATTCTTGAAAAAGGAATAATATGGTATATAAAGGATGAAATTTCTTCGGGGAATAGTCTTGCAATATTCCCCGCATGCATTCTGTATAATTCGAGTATTTCTCTCAAACGCTTCGCGTTCTGGAGAAATATTCGAATATACAGAATGCACTAGGTATATAACTACTGACTATTCCCCTCAAATAATATAAACCAATCCCATCAATCAATTTTCAAAATTTGAACGAATCAGAGTCGAATACAGCGAATATTTTGCACTAGTGCAATACCCGGGTATTTTCACAAGTGCAATATCGAGTATTTGCGGGAATAAGAGCAAACCAGCTAGGTACACAAGAAATTTCAGAAAGAAAACTGAAAATTCTTGAAAAAAGAATAATATGGTATATAAAGGATGAAATTTCTTCGGGGAATAGTCTTGCAATATTCCCCGCATGCATTCTGTATAATTCGAGTATTTCTCTCAAACGCTTCGCGTTCTGGAGAAATATTCGAATATACAGAATGCACTAGGTATATAACTACTGACTATTCCCCTCAAATAATATAAACCAATCCCATCAATCAATTTTCAAAATTTGAACGAATCAGAGTCGAATACAGCGAATATTTTGCACTAGTGCAATACCCGGGTATTTTCACAAGTGCAATATCGAGTATTTGCGGGAATAAGAGCAAACCAGCTAGGTACATAAGAAATTTCAGAAAGAAAACTGAAAATTCTTGAAAAAGGAATAATATGGTATATAAGGGATGCAATTTCTTCGGGGAATAGTCTTGCAATATTCCCCGCATGCATTCTGTATAATTCGAGTATTTCTCTCAAACGCTTCGCGTTCTGGAGAAATATTCGAATATACAGAATGCACTAGGGATATAACTACTGACTATTCCCCTCAAATAATATAAACCAATCCCATCAATCAATTTTCAAAATTTGAACGAATCAGAGTCGAATACAGCGAAGCAATACCCGGGTATTTGAACAAGTGCAAAGTGATTATTTGCGAGAAGAAAACCAAATCAGCTAGGTATACAAGAAATTTCAGAAAGAAAACTGAAAATTCTTGAAAAAGGAATAATATGGTATATAAAGGATGAAATTTCTTCGGGGAATAGTCTTGCAATATTCCCCGCATGCATTCTGTATAATTCGAGTATTTCTCTCAAACGCTTCGCGTTCTGGAGAAATATTCGAATATACAGAATGCACTAGGTATATAACTACTGACTATTCCCCTCAAATAATATAAACCAATCCCATCAATCAATTTTCAAAATTTGAACGAATCAGAGTCGAATACAGCGAATATTTTGCACTAGTGCAATACCCGGGTATTTTCACAAGTGCAATATCGAGTATTTGCGGGAAGAAGAGCAAACCAGCTAGGTACACAAGAAATTTCAGAAAGAAAACTGAAAATTCTTGAAAAAGGAATAATATGGTATATAAAGGATGAAATTTCTTCGGGGAATAGTCTTGCAATATTCCCCGCATGCATTCTGTATAATTCGAGTATTTCTCTCAAACGCTTCGCGTTCTGGAGAAATATTCGAATATACAGAATGCACTAGGGATATAACTACTGACTATTGCCCTCAAATAATATAAACCAATCCCATCAATCAATTTTCAAAATTTGAACGAATCAGAGTCGAATACAGCGAATATTTTGCACAAGTGCAATACCCGGGTATTTGAACAAGTGCAGAGTGAGTATTTGCGAGAAGAAAACCAAATCAGCTA
The DNA here is from genome assembly GCA_940337035.1 of Agriotes lineatus. NCBI lineage: Eukaryota > Metazoa > Arthropoda > Insecta > Coleoptera > Elateridae > Agriotes > Agriotes lineatus. The sequence continues at coordinate 188,471 of CALNHX010001760.1, read as the reverse complement.
GGTATACAAGAAATTTCAGAAAGAAAACTGAAAATTCTTGAAAAAGGAATAATATGATTTATAAAGGATGAAATTTCTTCGGGGAATAGTCTTGCAATATTCCCCCCATGTATTCAGAATAATTCGAGTATTTCTCTCAAACGCTTCGCGTTCTGGAGAAATATTCGAATATACAGAATGCACTAGGTATATAACTACCGACTATTCCCCTCAAATAATATAAACCAATCCCATCAATCAATTTTCAAAATTTGAACGAATCAGAGTCGAATACAGCGAATATTTTGCACAAGTGCAATACCCGGGTATTTGAACAAGTGCAAAGTGAGTATTTGCGAGAAGAAAACCAAATCAGCTAGGTATACAAGAAATTTCAGAAAGAATACTGAAAATTCTTGAAAAAGGAATAATATGGTATATAAAGGGTGAAATTTCTTCGGGGAATAGTCTTGCAATATTCCCCGCATGCATTCTGTATAATTCGAGTATTTCTCTCAAACGCTTCTCGTTCTGGAGAAATATTCGAATATACAGAATGCACTAGGTATATAACTACTGACTATTCCCCTCAAATAATATAAACCAATCCCATCAATCAATTTTCAAAATTTGAACGAATCAGAGTCGAATACAGCGAATATTTTGCACAAGTGCAATACCCGGGTATTTTCACAAGTGCAATATCGAGTATTTGCGGGAAGAAGAGCAAACCAGCTAGGTACACAAGAAATTTCAGAAAGAAAACTGAAAATTCTTAAAAAAGGAATAATATGGTATATAAAGGATGAAATTTCTTCGAGGAATGGTCTTGCAATATTCCCCGCATGCATTCTGTATAATTCGAGTATTTCTCTCAAACGCTTCGCGTTCTGGAGAAATATTCGAATATACAGAATGCACTAGGGATATAACTACTGACTATTGCCCTCAAATAATATAAACCAATCCCATCAATCAATTTTCAAAATTTGAACGAATCAGAGTCGAATACAGTGAATATTTTGCACAAGTGCAATACCCGGGTATTTGAACAAGTGCAGAGTGAGTATTTGCGAGAAGAAAACCAAATCAGCTAGGTATACAAGAAATTTCAGAAAGAAAACTGAAAATTCTTGAAAAAGAAATAATATGATATATAAAGGATGAAATTTCTTCGGGGAATAGTCTTGCAATATTCCCCGCATGTATTCTGTATAATTCGAATATTTCTCTCAAACGCTTCGCGTTCTGGAGAAATATTCGAATATACAGAATGCACTAGGTATATAACTACCGACTATTCCCCTCAAATAATATAAACCAATCCCATCAATCAATTTTCAAAATTTGAACGAATCAGAGTCGAATACAGCGAATATTTTGCACAAGTGCAATACCCGGGTATTTGAACAAGTGCAAAGTGAGTATTTGCGAGAAGAAAACCAAATCAGCTACGTATACAAGAAATTTCAGAAAGAATACTGAAAATTCTTGAAAAAGGAATAATATGGTATATAAAGGGCGAAATTTCTTCGGGGAATAGTCTTGCAATATTCCCCGCATGCATTCTGTATAATTCGAGTATTTCTCTCAAACGCTTCTCGTTCTGGAGAAATATTCGAATATACAGAATGCACTAGGTATATAACTACTGACTATTCCCCTCAAATAATATAAACCAATCTCATCAATCAATTTTCAAAATTTGAACGAATCAGAGTCGAATACAGCGAATATTTTGCACTTGTGCAATACCCGGGTATTTTCACAAGTGCAATATCGAGTATTTGCGGGAATAAGAGCAAACCAGCTAGGTACACAAGAAATTTCAGAAAGAAAACTGAAAATTCTTAAAAAAGGAATAATATGATATATAAAGGATGAAATTTCTTCGGGGAATAGTCTTGCAATATTCCCCGCATGCATTCTGTATAATTCGAGTATTTCTCTCAAACGCTTCTCGTTCTGGAGAAATATTCGAATATACAGAATGCACTAGGTATATAACTACTGACTATTCCCCTCAAATAATATAAACCAATCCCATCAATCAATTTTCAAAATTTGAACGAATCAGAGTCGAATACAGCGAATATTTTGCACTAGTGCAATACCCGGGTATTTTCACAAGTGCAATATCGAGTATTTGCGGGAAGAAGAGCAAACCAGCTAGGTACACAAGAAATTTCAGAAAGAAAACTGAAAATTCTTAAAATAGGAATAATATGGTATATAAAGGATGAAATTTCTTCGGGAATAGTCTTGCAATATTCCCCGCATGCATTCTGTATAATTCGAGTATTTCTCTCAAACGCTTCGCGTTCTGGAGAAATATTCGAATATACAGAATGCACTAGGTATATAACTACTGACTATTCCCCTCAAATAATATAAACCAATCCCATCAATCAATTTTCAAAATTTGAACGAATCAGAGTCGAATACAGCGAATATTTTGCACTAGTGCAATACCCGGGTATTTTCACAAGTGCAATATCGAGTATTTGCGGGAATAAGAACAAACCAGCTAGGTACACAAGAAATTTCAGAAAGAAAACTGAAAATTCTTGAAAAAAGAATAATATGGTATATAAAGGATGAAATTTCTTCGGGGAATAGTCTTGCAATATTCCCCGCATGCATTCTGTATAATTCGAGTATTTCTCTCAAACGCTTCGCGTTCTGGAGAAATATTCGAATATACAGAATGCACTAGGGATATAACTACTGACTATTCCCCTCAAATAATATAAACCAATCCCATCAATCAATTTTCAAAATTTGAACGAATCAGAGTCGAATACAGCGAAGCAATACCCGGGTATTTGAACAAGTGCAAAGTGATTATTTGCGAGAAGAAAACCAAATCAGCTAGGTATACAAGAAATTTCAGAAAGAAAACTGAAAATTCTTGAAAAAGGAATAATATGGTATATAAAGGATGAAATTTCTTCGGGGAATAGTCTTGCAATATTCCCCGCATGCATTCTGTATAATTCGAGTATTTCTCTCAAACGCTTCGCGTTCTGGAGAAATATTCGAATATACAGAATGCACTAGGTATATAACTACTGACTATTCCCCTCAAATAATATAAACCAATCCCATCAATCAATTTTCAAAATTTGAACGAATCAGAGTCGAATACAGCGAATATTTTGCACTAGTGCAATACCCGGGTATTTTCACAAGTGCAATATCGAGTATTTGCGGGAATAAGAGCAAACCAGCTAGGTACACAAGAAATTTCAGAAAGAAAACTGAAAATTCTTGAAAAAAGAATAATATGGTATATAAAGGATGAAATTTCTTCGGGGAATAGTCTTGCAATATTCCCCGCATGCATTCTGTATAATTCGAGTATTTCTCTCAAACGCTTCGCGTTCTGGAGAAATATTCGAATATACAGAATGCACTAGGTATATAACTACTGACTATTCCCTCAAATAATATAAACCAATCCCATCAATCAATTTTCAAAATTTGAACGAATCAGAGTCGAATACAGCGAATATTTTGCACTAGTGCAATACCCGGGTATTTTCACAAGTGCAATATCGAGTATTTGCGGGAATAAGAGCAAACCAGCTAGGTACATAAGAAATTTCAGAAAGAAAACTGAAAATTCTTGAAAAAGGAATAATATGGTATATAAGGGATGCAATTTCTTCGGGGAATAGTCTTGCAATATTCCCCGCATGCATTCTGTATAATTCGAGTATTTCTCTCAAACGCTTCGCGTTCTGGAGAAATATTCGAATATACAGAATGCACTAGGGATATAACTACTGACTATTCCCCTCAAATAATATAAACCAATCCCATCAATCAATTTTCAAAATTTGAACGAATCAGAGTCGAATACAGCGAAGCAATACCCGGGTATTTGAACAAGTGCAAAGTGATTATTTGCGAGAACAAAACCAAATCAGCTAGGTATACAAGAAATTTCAGAAAGAAAACTGAAAATTCTTGAAAAAGGAATAATATGGTATATAAAGGATGAAATTTCTTCGGGGAATAGTCTTGCAATATTCCCCGCATGCATTCTGTATAATTCGAGTATTTCTCTCAAACGCTTCGCGTTCTGGAGAAATATTCGAATATACAGAATGCACTAGGTATATAACTACTGACTATTCCCCTCAAATAATATAAACCAATCCCATCAATCAATTTTCAAAATTTGAACGAATCAGAGTCGAATACAGCGAATATTTTGCACTAGTGCAATACCCGGGTATTTTCACAAGTGCAATATCGAGTATTTGCGGGAAGAAGAGCAAACCAGCTAGGTACACAAGAAATTTCAGAAAGAAAACTGAAAATTCTTGAAAAAGGAATAATATGGTATATAAAGGATGAAATTTCTTCGGGGAATAGTCTTGCAATATTCCCCGCATGCATTCTGTATAATTCGAGTATTTCTCTCAAACGCTTCGCGTTCTGGAGAAATATTCGAATATACAGAATGCACTAGGGATATAACTACTGACTATTGCCCTCAAATAATATAAACCAATCCCATCAATCAATTTTCAAAATTTGAACGAATCAGAGTCGAATACAGTGAATATTTTGCACAAGTGCAATACCCGGGTATTTGAACAAGTGCAGAGTGAGTATTTGCGAGAAGAAAACCAAATCAGCTAGGTATACAAGAAATTTCAGAAAGAAAACTGAAAATTCTTGAAAAAGAAATAATATGATATATAAAGGATGAAATTTCTTCGGGGAATAGTCTTGCAATATTCCCCGCATGTATTCTGTATAATTCGAATATTTCTCTCAAACGCTTCGCGTTCTGGAGAAATATTCGAATATACAGAATGCACTAGGTATATAACTACCGACTATTCCCCTCAAATAATATAAACCAATCCCATCAATCAATTTTCAAAATTTGAACGAATCAGAGTCGAATACAGCGAATATTTTGCACAAGTGCAATACCCGGGTATTTGAACAAGTGCAAAGTGAGTATTTGCGAGAAGAAAACCAAATCAGCTACGTATACAAGAAATTTCAGAAAGAATACTGAAAATTCTTGAAAAAGGAATAATATGGTATATAAAGGGCGAAATTTCTTCGGGGAATAGTCTTGCAATATTCCCCGCATGCATTCTGTATAATTCGAGTATTTCTCTCAAACGCTTCTCGTTCTGGAGAAATATTCGAATATACAGAATGCACTAGGTATATAACTACTGACTATTCCCCTCAAATAATATAAACCAATCTCATCAATCAATTTTCAAAATTTGAACGAATCAGAGTCGAATACAGCGAATATTTTGCACTTGTGCAATACCCGGGTATTTTCACAAGTGCAATATCGAGTATTTGCGGGAATAAGAGCAAACCAGCTAGGTACACAAGAAATTTCAGAAAGAAAACTGAAAATTCTTAAAAAAGGAATAATATGATATATAAAGGATGAAATTTCTTCGGGGAATAGTCTTGCAATATTCCCCGCATGCATTCTGTATAATTCGAGTATTTCTCTCAAACGCTTCTCGTTCTGGAGAAATATTCGAATATACAGAATGCACTAGGTATATAACTACTGACTATTCCCCTCAAATAATATAAACCAATCCCATCAATCAATTTTCAAAATTTGAACGAATCAGAGTCGAATACAGCGAATATTTTGCACTAGTGCAATACCCGGGTATTTTCACAAGTGCAATATCGAGTATTTGCGGGAAGAAGAGCAAACCAGCTAGGTACACAAGAAATTTCAGAAAGAAAACTGAAAATTCTTAAAATAGGAATAATATGGTATATAAAGGATGAAATTTCTTCGGGGAATAGGCTTGCAATATTCCCCGCATGCATTCTGTATAATTCGAGTATTTCTCTCAAACGCTTCGCGTTCTGGAGAAATATTCGAATATACAGAATGCACTAGGTATATAACTACTGACTATTCCCCTCAAATAATATAAACCAATCCCATCAATCAATTTTCAAAATTTGAACGAATCAGAGTCGAATACAGCGAATATTTTGCACTAGTGCAATACCCGGGTATTTTCACAAGTGCAATATCGAGTATTTGCGGGAATAAGAACAAACCAGCTAGGTACACAAGAAATTTCAGAAAGAAAACTGAAAATTCTTGAAAAAAGAATAATATGGTATATAAAGGATGAAATTTCTTCGGGGAATAGTCTTGCAATATTCCCCGCATGCATTCTGTATAATTCGAGTATTTCTCTCAAACGCTTCGCGTTCTGGAGAAATATTCGAATATACAGAATGCACTAGGGATATAACTACTGACTATTCCCCTCAAATAATATAAACCAATCCCATCAATCAATTTTCAAAATTTGAACGAATCAGAGTCGAATACAGCGAAGCAATACCCGGGTATTTGAACAAGTGCAAAGTGATTATTTGCGAGAAGAAAACCAAATCAGCTAGGTATACAAGAAATTTCAGAAAGAAAACTGAAAATTCTTGAAAAAGGAATAATATGGTATATAAAGGATGAAATTTCTTCGGGGAATAGTCTTGCAATATTCCCCGCATGCATTCTGTATAATTCGAGTATTTCTCTCAAACGCTTCGCGTTCTGGAGAAATATTCGAATATACAGAATGCACTAGGTATATAACTACTGACTATTCCCCTCAAATAATATAAACCAATCCCATCAATCAATTTTCAAAATTTGAACGAATCAGAGTCGAATACAGCGAATATTTTGCACTAGTGCAATACCCGGGTATTTTCACAAGTGCAATATCGAGTATTTGCGGGAATAAGAGCAAACCAGCTAGGTACACAAGAAATTTCAGAAAGAAAACTGAAAATTCTTGAAAAAAGAATAATATGGTATATAAAGGATGAAATTTCTTCGGGGAATAGTCTTGCAATATTCCCCGCATGCATTCTGTATAATTCGAGTATTTCTCTCAAACGCTTCGCGTTCTGGAGAAATATTCGAATATACAGAATGCACTAGGTATATAACTACTGACTATTCCCCTCAAATAATATAAACCAATCCCATCAATCAATTTTCAAAATTTGAACGAATCAGAGTCGAATACAGCGAATATTTTGCACTAGTGCAATACCCGGGTATTTTCACAAGTGCAATATCGAGTATTTGCGGGAATAAGAGCAAACCAGCTAGGTACATAAGAAATTTCAGAAAGAAAACTGAAAATTCTTGAAAAAGGAATAATATGGTATATAAGGGATGCAATTTCTTCGGGGAATAGTCTTGCAATATTCCCCGCATGCATTCTGTATAATTCGAGTATTTCTCTCAAACGCTTCGCGTTCTGGAGAAATATTCGAATATACAGAATGCACTAAGGATATAACTACTGACTATTCCCCTCAAATAATATAAACCAATCCCATCAATCAATTTTCAAAATTTGAACGAATCAGAGTCGAATACAGCGAAGCAATACCCGGGTATTTGAACAAGTGCAAAGTGATTATTTGCGAGAACAAAACCAAATCAGCTAGGTATACAAGAAATTTCAGAAAGAAAACTGAAAATTCTTGAAAAAGGAATAATATGGTATATAAAGGATGAAATTTCTTCGGGGAATAGTCTTGCAATATTCCCCGCATGCATTCTGTATAATTCGAGTATTTCTCTCAAACGCTTCGCGTTCTGGAGAAATATTCGAATATACAGAATGCACTAGGTATATAACTACTGACTATTCCCCTCAAATAATATAAACCAATCCCATCAATCAATTTTCAAAATTTGAACGAATCAGAGTCGAATACAGCGAATATTTTGCACTAGTGCAATACCCGGGTATTTTCACAAGTGCAATATCGAGTATTTGCGGGAAGAAGAGCAAACCAGCTAGGTACACAAGAAATTTCAGAAAGAAAACTGAAAATTCTTGAAAAAGGAATAATATGGTATATAAAGGATGAAATTTCTTCGGGGAATAGTCTTGCAATATTCCCCGCATGCATTCTGTATAATTCGAGTATTTCTCTCAAACGCTTCGCGTTCTGGAGAAATATTCGAATATACAGAATGCACTAGGGATATAACTACTGACTATTGCCCTCAAATAATATAAACCAATCCCATCAATCAATTTTCAAAATTTGAACGAATCAGAGTCGAATACAGCGAATATTTTGCACAAGTGCAATACCCGGGTATTTGAACAAGTGCAGAGTGAGTATTTGCGAGAAGAAAACCAAATCAGCTAGGTATACAAGAAATTTCAGAAAGAAAACTGAAAATTCTTGAAAAAGGAATAATATGATTTATAAAGGATGAAATTTCTTCGGGGAATAGTCTTGCAATATTCCCCCCATGTATTCAGTATAATTCGAGTATTTCTCTCAAACGCTTCGCGTTCTGGAGAAATATTCGAATATACAGAATGCACTAGGTATATAACTACTGACTATTCCCCTCAAATAATATAAACCAATCCCATCAATCAATTTTCAAAATTTGAACGAATCAGAGTCGAATACAGCGAATATTTTGCACAAGTGCAATACCCGGGTATTTTCACAAGTGCAATATCGAGTATTTGCGGGAAGAAGAGCAAACCAGCTAGGTACACAAGAAATTTCAGAAAGAAAACTGAAAATTCTTAAAAAAGGAATAATATGGTATATAAAGGATGAAATTTCTTCGAGGAATGGTCTTGCAATATTCCCCGCATGCATTCTGTATAATTCGAGTATTTCTCTCAAACGCTTCGCGTTCTGGAGAAATATTCGAATATACAGAATGCACTAGGGATATAACTACTGACTATTGCCCTCAAATAATATAAACCAATCCCATCAATCAATTTTCAAAATTTGAACGAATCAGAGTCGAATACAGTGAATATTTTGCACAAGTGCAATACCCGGGTATTTGAACAAGTGCAGAGTGAGTATTTGCGAGAAGAAAACCAAATCAGCTAGGTATACAAGAAATTTCAGAAAGAAAACTGAAAATTCTTGAAAAAGAAATAATATGATATATAAAGGATGAAATTTCTTCGGGGAATAGTCTTGCAATATTCCCCGCATGTATTCTGTATAATTCGAATATTTCTCTCAAACGCTTCGCGTTCTGGAGAAATATTCGAATATACAGAATGCACTAGGTATATAACTACCGACTATCCCCTCAAATAATATAAACCAATCCCATCAATCAATTTTCAAAATTTGAACGAATCAGAGTCGAATACAGCGAATATTTTGCACAAGTGCAATACCCGGGTATTTGAACAAGTGCAAAGTGAGTATTTGCGAGAAGAAAACCAAATCAGCTACGTATACAAGAAATTTCAGAAAGAATACTGAAAATTCTTGAAAAAGGAATAATATGGTATATAAAGGGCGAAATTTCTTCGGGGAATAGTCTTGCAATATTCCCCGCATGCATTCTGTATAATTCGAGTATTTCTCTCAAACGCTTCTCGTTCTGGAGAAATATTCGAATATACAGAATGCACTAGGTATATAACTACTGACTATTCCCCTCAAATAATATAAACCAATCTCATCAATCAATTTTCAAAATTTGAACGAATCAGAGTCGAATACAGCGAATATTTTGCACTAGTGCAATACCCGGGTATTTTCACAAGTGCAATATCGAGTATTTGCGGGAATAAGAGCAAACCAGCTAGGTACACAAGAAATTTCAGAAAGAAAACTGAAAATTCTTAAAAAAGGAATAATATGATATATAAAGGATGAAATTTCTTCGGGGAATAGTCTTGCAATATTCCCCGCATGCATTCTGTATAATTCGAGTATTTCTCTCAAACGCTTCTCGTTCTGGAGAAATATTCGAATATACAGAATGCACTAGGTATATAACTACTGACTATTCCCCTCAAATAATATAAACCAATCCCATCAATCAATTTTCAAAATTTGAACGAATCAGAGTCGAATACAGCGAATATTTTGCACTAGTGCAATACCCGGGTATTTTCACAAGTGCAATATCGAGTATTTGCGGGAAGAAGAGCAAACCAGCTAGGTACACAAGAAATTTCAGAAAGAAAACTGAAAATTCTTAAAATAGGAATAATATGGTATATAAAGGATGAAATTTCTTCGGGGAATAGTCTTGCAATATTCCCCGCATGCATTCTGTATAATTCGAGTATTTCTCTCAAACGCTTCGCGTTCTGGAGAAATATTCGAATATACAGAATGCACTAGGTATATAACTACTGACTATTCCCCTCAAATAATATAAACCAATCCCATCAATCAATTTTCAAAATTTGAACGAATCAGAGTCGAATACAGCGAATATTTTGCACTAGTGCAATACCCGGGTATTTTCACAAGTGCAATATCGAGTATTTGCGGGAATAAGAACAAACCAGCTAGGTACACAAGAAATTTCAGAAAGAAAACTGAAAATTCTTGAAAAAAGAATAATATGGTATATAAAGGATGAAATTTCTTCGGGGAATAGTCTTGCAATATTCCCCGCATGCATTCTGTATAATTCGAGTATTTCTCTCAAACGCTTCGCGTTCTGGAGAAATATTCGAATATACAGAATGCACTAGGTATATAACTACTGACTATTCCCCTCAAATAATATAAACCAATCCCATCAATCAATTTTCAAAATTTGAACGAATCAGAGTCGAATACAGCGAATATTTTGCACTAGTGCAATACCCGGGTATTTTCACAAGTGCAATATCGAGTATTTGCGGGAATAACAGCAAACCAGCTAGATACATAAGAAATTTCAGAAAGAAAATTGAAAATTCTTGAAAAAGGAATAATATGGTATATAAGGGATGCAATTTCTTTGGGGAATAGTCTTGCAATATTCCCCGCATGCATTCTGTATAATTCGAGTATTTCTCTCAAACGCTTCGCGTTCTGGAGAAATATTCGAATATACAGAATGCACTAGGGATATAACTACTGACTATTCCCCTCAAATAATATAAACCAATCCCATCAATCAATTTTCAAAATTTGAACGAATCAGAGTCGAATACAGCGAAGCAATACCCGGGTATTTGAACAAGTGCAAAGTGATTATTTGCGAGAAGAAAACCAAATCAGCTAGGTATACAAGAAATTTCAGAAAGAAAACTGAAAATTCTTGAAAAAGGAATAATATGGTATATAAAGGATGAAATTTCTTCGGGGAATAGTCTTGCAATATTCCCCGCATGCATTCTGTATAATTCGAGTATTTCTCTCAAACGCTTCGCGTTCTGGAGAAATATTCGAATATACAGAATGCACTAGGTATATAACTACTGACTATTCCCCTCAAATAATATAAACCAATCCCATCAATCAATTTTCAAAATTTGAACGAATCAGAGTCGAATACAGCGAATATTTTGCACTAGTGCAATACCCGGGTATTTTCACAAGTGCAATATCGAGTATTTGCGGGAATAAGAGCAAACCAGCTAGGTACACAAGAAATTTCAGAAAGAAAACTGAAAATTCTTGAAAAAAGAATAATATGGTATATAAAGGATGAAATTTCTTCGGGGAATAGTCTTGCAATATTCCCCGCATGCATTCTGTATAATTCGAGTATTTCTCTCAAACGCTTCGCGTTCTGGAGAAATATTCGAATATACAGAATGCACTAGGTATATAACTACTGACTATTCCCCTCAAATAATATAAACCAATCCCATCAATCAATTTTCAAAATTTGAACGAATCAGAGTCGAATACAGCGAATATTTTGCACTAGTGCAATACCCGGGTATTTTCACAAGTGCAATATCGAGTATTTGCGGGAATAAGAGCAAACCAGCTAGGTACATAAGAAATTTCAGAAAGAAAACTGAAAATTCTTGAAAAAAGAATAATATGGTATATAAAGGATGAAATTTCTTCGGGGAATAGTCTTGCAATATTCCCCGCATGCATTCTGTATAATTCGAGTATTTCTCTCAAACGCTTCGCGTTCTGGAGAAATATTCGAATATACAGAATGCACTAGGTATATAACTACTGACTATTCCCCTCAAATAATATAAACCAATCCCATCAATCAATTTTCAAAATTTGAACGAATCAGAGTCGAATACAGCGAATATTTTGCACTAGTGCAATACCCGGGTATTTTCACAAGTGCAATATCGAGTATTTGCGGGAATAAGAGCAAACCAGCTAGATACATAAGAAATTTCAGAAAGAAAATTGAAAATTCTTGAAAAAGGAATAATATGGTATATAAGGGATGCAATTTCTTTGGGGAATAGTCTTGCAATATTCCCCGCATGCATTCTGTATAATTCGAGTATTTCTCTCAAACGCTTCGCGTTCTGGAGAAATATTCGAATATACAGAATGCACTAGGGATATAACTACTGACTATTCCCCTCAAATAATATAAACCAATCCCATCAATCAATTTTCAAAATTTGAACGAATCAGAGTCGAATACAGCGAAACAATACCCGGGTATTTGAACAAGTGCAAAGTGATTATTTGCGAGAAGAAAACCAAATCAGCTAGGTATACAAGAAATTTCAGAAAGAAAACTGAAAATTCTTGAAAAAGGAATAATATGGTATATAAAGGATGAAATTTCTTCGGGGAATAGTCTTGCAATATTCCCCGCATGCATTCTGTATAATTCGAGTATTTCTCTCAAACGCTTCGCGTTCTGGAGAAATATTCGAATATACAGAATGCACTAGGTATATAACTACTGACTATTCCCCTCAAATAATATAAACCAATCCCATCAATCAATTTTCAAAATTTGAACGAATCAGAGTCGAATACAGCGAATATTTTGCACTAGTGCAATACCCGGGTATTTTCACAAGTGCAATATCGAGTATTTGCGGGAATAAGAGCAAACCAGCTAGGTACACAAGAAATTTCAGAAAGAAAACTGAAAATTCTTGAAAAAAGAATAATATGGTATATAAAGGATGAAATTTCTTCGGGGAATAGTCTTGCAATATTCCCCGCATGCATTCTGTATAATTCGAGTATTTCTCTCAAACGCTTCGCGTTCTGGAGAAATATTCGAATATACAGAATGCACTAGGTATATAACTACTGACTATTCCCCTCAAATAATATAAACCAATCCCATCAATCAATTTTCAAAATTTGAACGAATCAGAGTCGAATACAGCGAATATTTTGCACTAGTGCAATACCCGGGTATTTTCACAAGTGCAATATCGAGTATTTGCGGGAATAAGAGCAAACCAGCTAGGTACATAAGAAATTTCAGAAAGAAAACTGAAAATTCTTGAAAAAGGAATAATATGGTATATAAGGGATGCAATTTCTTCGGGGAATAGTCTTGCAATATTCCCCGCATGCATTCTGTATAATTCGAGTATTTCTCTCAAACGCTTCGCGTTCTGGAGAAATATTCGAATATACAGAATGCACTAGGGATATAACTACTGACTATTCCCCTCAAATAATATAAACCAATCCCATCAATCAATTTTCAAAATTTGAACGAATCAGAGTCGAATACAGCGAAGCAATACCCGGGTATTTGAACAAGTGCAAAGTGATTATTTGCGAGAAGAAAACCAAATCAGCTAGGTATACAAGAAATTTCAGAAAGAAAACTGAAAATTCTTGAAAAAGGAATAATATGGTATATAAAGGATGAAATTTCTTCGGGGAATAGTCTTGCAATATTCCCCGCATGCATTCTGTATAATTCGAGTATTTCTCTCAAACGCTTCTCGTTCTGGAGAAATATTCGAATATACAGAATGCACTAGGTATATAACTACTGACTATTCCCCTCAAATAATATAAACCAATCCCATCAATCAATTTTCAAAATTTGAACGAATCAGAGTCGAATACAGCGAATATTTTGCACTAGTGCAATACCCGGGTATTTTCACAAGTGCAATATCGAGTATTTGCGGGAAGAAGAGCAAACCAGCTAGGTACACAAGAAATTTCAGAAAGAAAACTGAAAATTCTTAAAATAGGAATAATATGGTATATAAAGGATGAAATTTCTTCGGGGAATAGTCTTGCAATATTCCCCGCATGCATTCTGTATAATTCGAGTATTTCTCTCAAACGCTTCGCGTTCTGGAGAAATATTCGAATATACAGAATGCACTAGGTATATAACTACTGACTATTCCCCTCAAATAATATAAACCAATCCCATCAATCAATTTTCAAAATTTGAACGAATCAGAGTCGAATACAGCGAATATTTTGCACTAGTGCAATACCCGGGTATTTTCACAAGTGCAATATCGAGTATTTGCGGGAATAAGAACAAACCAGCTAGGTACACAAGAAATTTCAGAAAGAAAACTGAAAATTCTTGAAAAAAGAATAATATGGTATATAAAGGATGAAATTTCTTCGGGGAATAGTCTTGCAATATTCCCCGCATGCATTCTGTATAATTCGAGTATTTCTCTCAAACGCTTCGCGTTCTGGAGAAATATTCGAATATACAGAATGCACTAGGTATATAACTACTGACTATTCCCCTCAAATAATATAAACCAATCCCATCAATCAATTTTCAAAATTTGAACGAATCAGAGTCGAATACAGCGAATATTTTGCACTAGTGCAATACCCGGGTATTTTCACAAGTGCAATATCGAGTATTTGCGGGAATAAGAGCAAACCAGCTAGATACATAAGAAATTTCAGAAAGAAAACTGAAAATTCTTGAAAAAGGAATAATATGGTATATAAGGGATGCAATTTCTTTGGGGAATAGTCTTGCAATATTCCCCGCATGCATTCTGTATAATTCGAGTATTTCTCTCAAACGCTTCGCGTTCTGGAGAAATATTCGAATATACAGAATGCACTAGGGATATAACTACTGACTATTCCCCTCAAATAATATAAACCAATCCCATCAATCAATTTTCAAAATTTGAACGAATCAGAGTCGAATACAGCGAAGCAATACCCGGGTATTTGAACAAGTGCAAAGTGATTATTTGCGAGAAGAAAACCAAATCAGCTAGGTATACAAGAAATTTCAGAAAGAAAACTGAAAATTCTTGAAAAAGGAATAATATGGTATATAAAGGATGAAATTTCTTCGGGGAATAGTCTTGCAATATTCCCCGCATGCATTCTGTATAATTCGAGTATTTCTCTCAAACGCTTCGCGTTCTGGAGAAATATTCGAATATACAGAATGCACTAGGTATATAACTACTGACTATTCCCCTCAAATAATATAAACCAATCCCATCAATCAATTTTCAAAATTTGAACGAATCAGAGTCGAATACAGCGAATATTTTGCACTAGTGCAATACCCGGGTATTTTCACAAGTGCAATATCGAGTATTTGCGGGAAGAAGAGCAAACCAGCTAGGTATACAAGAAATTTCAGAAAGAAAACTGAAAATTCTTGAAAAAGGAATAATATGGTATATAAAGGATGAAATTTCTTCGGGGAATAGTCTTGCAATATTCCCCACATGCATTCTGTATAATTCGAGTATTTCTCTCAAACGCTTCGCGTTCTGGAGAAATATTCGAATATACAGAATGCACTAGGTATATAACTACCGACTATTCCCCTCAAATAATATAAACCAATCCCATCAATCAATTTTCAAAATTTGAACGAATCACAGTCGAATACAGCGAATATTTTGCACAAGTGCAATACCCGGGTATTTGAACAAGTGCAAAGTGAGTATTTGCGAGAAGAAAACCGAATCAGCTAGGTATACAAGAAATTTCAGAAAGAATACTGAAAATTCTTGAAAAAGGAATAATATGGTATATAAAGGGTGAAATTTCTTCGGGGAATAGTCTTGCAATATTCCCCGCATGCATTCTGTATAATTCGAGTATTTCTCTCAAACGCTTCTCGTTCTGGAGAAATATTCGAATATACAGAATGCACTAGGGATATAACTACTGACTATTCCCTTCAAATAATATAAACCAATCCCATCAATCAATTTTCAAAATTTGAACGAATCAGAGTCGAATACAGCGAATATTTTGCACAAGTGCAATACCCGGGTATTTTCACAAGTGCAATATCGAGTATTTGCGGGAAGAAGAGCAAACCAGCTAGGTACACAAGAAATTTCAGAAAGAAAACTGAAAATTCTTAAAAAAGGACTAATATGGTATATAAGGGATGAAATTTCTTCGGGGAAGAGTCTTGCAATATTCCCCGCATGCATTCGGTATAATTCGAGTATTTCTCTCAAACGCTTCGCGTTCTGGAGAAATATTCAAATATACAGAATGCACTAGGGATATAACTACCGACTATTCCCCTCAAATAATATAAACCAATCCCATCAATCAATTTTCAAAATTTGAACGAATCAGAGTCGAATACAGCGAATATTTTGCACAAGTGCAATACCCGGGTATTTGAACAAGTGCAAAGTGAGTATTTGCGAGAAGAAAACCAAATCAGCTAGGTAGACAAGAAATTTCAGAAAGAAAACTGAAAATTCTTGAAAAAGGAATAATATGGTATATAAAGGATGAAATTTCTTCGGGGAATAGTCTTGCAATATTCCCCGCATGCATTCTGTATAATTCGAGTATTTCTCTCAAACGCTTCGCGTTCTGGAGAAATATTCGAATATACAGAATGCATTAGGGATATAACTACTGACTATTCCCCTCAAATAATATAAACCAATCTCATCAATCAATTTTCAAAATTTGAACGAATCAGAGTCGAATACAGCGAATATTTTGCACTAGTGCAATACCCGGGTATTTTCACAAGTGCAATATCGAGTATTTGCGGGAATAAGAGCAAACCAGCTAGGTACACAAGAAATTTCAGAAAGAAAACTGAAAATTCTTAAAAAAGGAATAATATGATATATAAAGGATGAAATTTCTTCGGGGAATAGTCTTGCAATATTCCCCGCATGCATTCTGTATAATTCGAGTATTTCTCTCAAACGCTTCTCGTTCTGGAGAAATATTCGAATATACAGAATGCACTAGGTATATAACTACTGACTATTCCCCTCAAATAATATAAACCAATCCCATCAATCAATTTTCAAAATTTGAACGAATCAGAGTCGAATACAGCGAATATTTTGCACTAGTGCAATACCCGGGTATTTTCACAAGTGCAATATCGAGTATTTGCGGGAAGAAGAGCAAACCAGCTAGGTACACAAGAAATTTCAGAAAGAAAACTGAAAATTCTTAAAATAGGAATAATATGGTATATAAAGGATGAAATTTCTTCGGGGAATAGTCTTGCAATATTCCCCGCATGCATTCTGTATAATTCGAGTATTTCTCTCAAACACTTCGCGTTCTGGAGAAATATTCGAATATACAAAATGCACTAGGTATATAACTACCGACTATTCCCCTCAAATAATATAAACCAATCCCATCAATCAATTTTCAAAATTTGAACGAATCAGAATCGAATACAGCGAATATTTTGCACTAGTGCAATACCCGGGTATTTTCACAAGTGCAATATCAAGTATTTGCGGGAAGAAGAGCAAACCAGCTAGGTACACAAGAAATTTCAGAAAGAAAACTGAAAATTCTTAAAAAAGGACTAATATGGTATATAAGGGATGAAATTTCTTCGGGGAAGAGTCTTGCAATATTCCCCGCATGCATTCTGTATAATTCGAGTATTTCTCTCAAACGCTTCGCGTTCTGGAGAAATATTCGAATATACAGAATGCACTAGGGATATAACTACTGACTATTGCCCTCAAATAATATAAACCAATCCCATCAATCAATTTTCAAAATTTGAACGAATCAGAGTCGAATACAGCGAATATTTTGCACAAGTGCAATACCCGGGTATTTGAACAAGTGCAAAGTGAGTATTTGCGAGAAGAAAACCAAATCAGCTAGGTAGACAAGAAATTTCAGAAAGAAAACTGAAAATTCTTGAAAAAGGAATAATATGGTATATAAAGGATGAAATTTCTTCGGGGAATAGTCTTGCAATATTCCCCGCATGCATTCTGTATAATTCGAGTATTTCTCTCAAACGCTTCGCGTTCTGGAGAAATATTCGAATATACAGAATGCACTAGGGATATAACTACTGACTATTCCCCTCAAATAATATAAACCAATCCCATCAATCAATTTTCAAAATTTGAACGAATCAGAGTCGAATACAGCGAAGCAATACCCGGGTATTTGAACAAGTGCAAAGTGAGTATTTGCGAGAAGAAAACCAAATCAGCTAGGTATACAAGAAATTTCAGAAAGAAAACTGAAAATTCTTGAAAAAGGAATAATATGGTATATAAAGGATGAAATTTCTTCGGGGAATAGTCTTGCAATATTCCCCGCATGCATTCTGTATAATTCGAGTATTTCTCTCATACGCTTCGCGTTCTGGAGAAATATTCGAATATACAGAATGCACTAGGTATATAACTACTGACTATTCCCATCAAATAATATAAACCAATCCCATCAATCAATTTTCAAAATTTGAACGAATCAGAGTCGAATACAGCGAATATTTTGCACTAGTGCAATACCCGGGTATTTTCACAAGTGCAATATCGAGTATTTGCGGGAAGAAGAGCAAACCAGCTAGGTACACAAGAAATTTCAGAAAGAAAACTGAAAATTCTTGAAAAAGGAATAATATGGTATATAAACGATGAAATTTCTTCGGGGAATCAATTTTCAAAATTTGAACGAATCAGAGTCGAATACAGCGAAGCAATACCCGGGTATTTGAACAAGTGCAAAGTGAGTATTTGCGAGAAGAAAACCAAATCAGCTAGGTATACAAGAAATTTCAGAAAGAAAACTGAAAATTCTTGAAAAAGGAATAATATGGTATATAAAGGATGAAATTTCTTCGGGGAATAGTCTTGCAATATTCCCCGCATGCATTCTGTATAATTCGAGTATTTCTCTCAAACTCTTCGCGTTCTGGAGAAATATTCGAATATACAGAATGCACTAGGGATATAACTACTGACTATTCCCCTCAAATAATATAAACCAATCCCATCAATCAATTTTCAAAATTTGAACGAATCAGAGTCGAATACAGCGAATATTTTGCACTAGTGCAATACCCGGGTATTTTCACAAGTGCAATATCGAGTATTTGCGGGAAGAAAAGCAAACCAGCTAGGTACACAAGAAATTTCAGAAAGAATACTGAAAATTCTTAAAAAAAGAATAATATGGTATATAAAGGATGAAATTTCTTCGGGGAATAGTCTTGCAATATTCCCCGCATGCATTCTGTATAATTCGAGTATTTCTCTCAAACTCTTCGCGTTCTGGAGAAATATTCGAATATACAGAATGCACTAGGGATATAACTACTGACTATTCCCATCAAATAATATAAACCAATCCCATCAATCAATTTTCAAAATTTGAACGAATCAGAGTCGAATACAGCGAAGCAATACCCGGGTATTTGAACAAGTGCAAAGTGAGTATTTGCAAGAAGAAAACCAAATCAGCTAGATATACAAGAAATTTCAGAAAGAAAACTGAAAATTCTTGAAAAAGGAATAATATGGTATATAAAGGATGAAATTTCTTCGGGGAATAGTCTTGCAATATTCCCCGCATGCATTCTGTATAATTCGAGTATTTCTCTCAAACGCTTCGCGTTCTGGAGAAATATTCGAATATACAGAATGCACTAGGGATATAACTACTGACTATTCCCCTCAAATAATATAAACCAATCCCATCAATCAATTTTCAAAATTTGAACGAATCAGAGTCGAATACAGCGAATATTTTGCACTAGTGCAATACCCGGGTATTTTCACAAGTGCAATATCGAGTATTTGCGGGAAGAAGAACAAACCAGCTAGGTACACAAGAAATTTCAGAAAGAAAACTGAAAATTCTTGAAAAAGGAATAATATGGTATATAAAGGATGAAATTTCTTCGGGGAATAGTCTTGCAATATTCCCCGCATGCATTCTGTATAATTCGAGTATTTCTCTCAAACGCTTCGCGTTCTGGAGAAATATTCGAATATACAGAATGCACTAGGTATATAACTACTGACTATTCCCCTCAAATAATATAAACCAATCCCATCAATCAATTTTCAAAATTTGAACGAATCAGAGTCGAATACAGCGAATATTTTGCACTAGTGCAATAGCCGGGTATTTTCACAAGTGCAATATCGAGTATTTGCGGGAAGAAGAGCAAACCAGCTAGGTACACAAAAAATTTCAGAAAGAAAACTGAAAATTCTTGAAAAAGGAATAATATGGTATATAAAGGATGAAATTTCTTCGGGGAATAGTCTTGCAATATTCCCCGCATGCATTCTGTGTAATTCGAGTATTTCTCTCAAACGCTTCGCGTTCTGGAGAAATATTCGAATATACAGAATGCACTAGGTATATAACTACTGACTATTCCCCTCAAATAATATAAACCAATCCCATCAATCAATTTTCAAAATTTGAACGAATCAGAGTCGAATACAGCGAATATTTTGCACTAATGCAATACCCGGGTATTTTCACAAGTGCAATATCGAGTATTTGCGGGAAGAAGAGCAAACCAGCTAGGTACACAAGAAATTTCAGAAAGAAAACTGAAAACACTTGAAAAAGGAATAACATGGTATATAAAGGATGAAATTTCTTCGGGGAATAGTCTTGCAATATTCTCCGCATGCATTCTGTATAATTCTAGTATTTCTCTCAAACGCTTCGCGTTCTGGAGAAATATTCGATATACAGAATGCACTAGGGATATAACTACTGACTATTGCCCTCAAATAATATAAACCAATCCCATCGATCAATTTTCAAAATTTGAACGAATCAAAGTCGAATACAGCGAATATTTTGCACTAGTGCAATACCCGGGTATTTTCACAAGTGCAATATCGAGTATTTGCGGGAAAAAGAGCAAACCAGCTAGGTACATAAGAAATTTCAGAAAGAAAACTGAAAATTCTTGAAAAAGGAATAATATGGTATATAAAGGATGCAATTTCTTCGGGGAATAGTCTTGCAATATTCCCCGCATGCATTCTGTATAATTCGAGTATTTCTCTCAAACGCTTCGCGTTCTGGAGAAATATTCGAATATACAGAATGCACTAGGTATATAACTACTGACTATTCCCCTCAAATAATATAAACCAATCCCATCAATCAATTTTCAAAATTTGAACGAATTAGAGTCGAATACAGCGATTATTTTGCACTAGTGCAATACCCGGGTATTTTCACAAGTGCAATATCGAGTATTTGCGGGAAGAAGAGCAAACCAGCTAGGTACACAAGAAATTTCAGAAAGAAAACTGAAAATTCTTGAAAAAGGAATAATATGGTATATAAAGGATGAAATTTCTTCGGGGAATAGTCTTGCAATATTCCCCGCATGCATTCTGTATAATTCGAGTATTTCTCTCAAACGCTTCGCGTTCTGGAGAAATATTCGAATATACAGAATGCACTAGGTATATAACTACTGACTATTCCCCTCAAATAATATAAACCAATCCCATCAATCAATTTTCAAAATTTGAACGAATCAGAGTCGAATACAGCGAAGCAATACCCGGGTATTTGAACAAGTGCAAAGTGAGTATTTGCGAGAAGAAAACCAAATCAGCTAGGTATACAAGAAATTTCAGAAAGAAAACTGAAAATTCTTGAAAAAGGAATAATATGGTATATAAAGGATGAAATTTCTTCGGGGAATAGTCTTGCAATATTCCCCGCATGCATTCTGTATAATTCAAGTATTTCTCTCAAACGCTTCGCGTTCTGGAGAAATATTCGAATATACAGAATGCACTAGGTATATAACTACTGACTATTCCCCTCAAATAATATAAACCAAACCCATCAATCAATTTTCAAAATTTGAACGAATCAGAGTCGAATACAGCGAAGCAATACCCGGGTATTTGAACAAGTGCAAAGTGAGTATTTGCGAGAAGAAAACCAAATCAGCTAGGTATACAAGAAATTTCAGAAAGAAAACTGAAAATTCTTGAAAAAGGAATAATATGGTATATAAAGGATGAAATTTCTTCGGGGAATAGTCTTGCAATATTCCCCGCATGCATTCTGTATAATTCGAGTATTTCTCTCAAACGCTTCGCGTTCTGGAGAAATATTCGAATATACAGAATGCACTAGGTATATAACTACTGACTATTCCCCTCAAATAATATAAACCAATCCCATCAATCAATTTTCAAAATTTGAACGAATCAGAGTCGAATACAGCGAATATTTTGCACTAGTGCAATACCCGGGTATTTTCACAAGTGCAATATCGAGTATTTGCGGGAAGAAGAGCAAACCAGCTAGGTACACAAGAAATTTCAGAAAGAAAACTGAAAATTCTTAAAAAAGGACTAATATGGTATATAAGGGATGAAATTTCTTCGGGGAAGAGTCTTGCAATATTCCCCGCATGCATTCTGTATAATTCGAGTATTTCTCTCAAACGCTTCGCGTTCTGGAGAAATATTCGAATATACAGAATGCACTAGGGATATAACTACTGACTATTGCCCTCAAATAATATAAACCAATCCCATCAATCAATTTTCAAAATTTGAACGAATCAGAGTCGAATACAGCGAATATTTTGCACAAGTGCAATACCCGGGTATTTGAACAAGTGCAAAGTGAGTATTTGCGAGAAGAAAACCAAATCAGCTAGGTATACAAGAAATTTCAGAAAGAAAACTGAAAATTCTTGAAAAAGGAATAATATGGTATATAAAGGATGAAATTTCTTCGGGGAATAGTCTTGCAATATCCCCGCATGCATTCTGTATAATTCGAGTATTTCTCTCAAACGCTTCGCGTTCTGGAGAAATATTCGAATATACAGAATGCACTAGGGATATAACTACTGACTATTCCCCTCAAATAATATAAACCAATCCCATCAATCAATTTTCAAAATTTTAACGAATCAGAGTCGAATACAGCGAATATTTTGCACTAGTGCAATACCCGGGTGTTTTCACAAGTGCAATATCGAGTATTAGCGGGAAGAAGAGCAAACCAGCTAGGTACACAAGAAATTTCAGAAAGAAAACTGAAAATTCTTGAAAAAAGAATAATATGGTATATAAAGGATGAAATTTCTTCGGGGAATAGTCTTGCAATATTCCCCGCATGCATTCTGTATAATTCGAGTATTTCTCTCAAACTCTTCGCGTTCTGGAGAAATATTCGAATATACAGAATGCACTAGGTATATAACTACCGACTATTCCCCTCAAATAATATAAACCAATCCCATCAATCAATTTTCAAAATTTGAACAAATCAGAGTCGAATACAGCGAATATTTTGCACAAGTGCAATACCCGGGTATTTGAACAAGTGCAAAGTGAGTATTTGCGAGAAGAAAACCAAATCAGCTAGGTATACAAGAAATTTCAGAAAGAAAACTGAAAATTCTTGAAAAAGGAATAATATGGTATACAAAGGATGAAATTTCTTCGGGGAATAGTATTGCAATATTCCCCGCATGCATTCTGTATAATTCGAGTATTTCTCTCAAACGCTTCGCGTTCTGGAGAAATATTCGAATATACAGAATGCACTAGGTATATAACTACCGACTATTCCCCTCAAATAATATAAACCAATCCCATCAATCAATTTTCAAAATTTGAACGAATCAGAGTCGAATACAGCGAATATTTTGCACAAGTGCAATACCCGGGTATTTGAACAAGTGCAAAGTGAGTATTTGCGAGAACAAAACCAAATCAGCTAGGTATACAAGAAATTTCAGAAAGAAAACTGAAAATTCTTGAAAAAGGAATAATATGGTATATAAAGGATGAAATTTCTTCGGGGAATAGTCTTGCAATATTCCCCGCATGCATTCTGTATAATTCGAGTATTTCTCTCAAACGCTTCGCGTTCTGGAGAAATATTCGAATATACAGAATGCACTAGGTATATAACTACCGACTATTCCCCTCAAATAATATAAACCAATCCCATCAATCAATTTTCAAAATTTGAACGAATCAGAGTCGAATACAGCGAATATTTTGCACAAGTGCAATACCCGGGTATTTTCACAAGTGCAATATCGAGTATTTGCGGGAAGAAAAGCAAACCAGCTAGGTACACAAGAAATTTCAGAAAGAATACTGAAAATTCTTAAAAAAAGAATAATATGGTATATAAAGGATGAAATTTCTTCGGGGAATAGTCTTGCAATATTCCCCGCATGCATTCTGTATAATTCGAGTATTTCTCTCAAACTCTTCGCGTTCTGGAGAAATATTCGAATATACAGAATGCACTAGGGATATAACTACTGACTATTCCCCTCAAATAATATAAACCAATCCCATCAATCAATTTTCAAAATTTGAACGAATCAGAGTCGAATACAGCGAAGCAATACCCGGGTATTTGAACAAGTGCAAAGTGAGTATTTGCAAGAAGAAAACCAAATCAGCTAGGTATACAAGAAATTTCAGAAAGAAAACTGAAAATTCTTGAAAAAGGAATAATATGGTATATAAAGGATGAAATTTCTTCGGGGAATAGTCTTGCAATATTCCCCGCATGCATTCTGTATAATTCGAGTATTTCTCTCAAACGCTTCGCGTTCTGGAGAAATATTCGAATATACAGAATGCACTAGGGATATAACTACTGACTATTCCCCTCAAATAATATAAACCAATCCCATCAATCAATTTTCAAAATTTGAACGAATCAGAGTCGAATACAGCGAATATTTTGCACTAGTGCAATACCCGGGTATTTTCACAAGTGCAATATCGAGTATTTGCGGGAAGAAGAACAAACCAGCTAGGTACACAAGAAATTTCAGAAAGAAAACTGAAAATTCTTGAAAAAGGAATAATATGGTATATAAAGGATGAAATTTCTTCGGGGAATAGTCTTGCAATATTCCCCGCATGCATTCTGTATAATTCGAGTATTTCTCTCAAACGCTTCGCGTTCTGGAGAAATATTCGAATATACAGAATGCACTAGGTATATAACTACTGACTATTCCCCTCAAATAATATAAACCAATCCCATCAATCAATTTTCAAAATTTGAACGAATCAGAGTCGAATACAGCGAATATTTTGCACTAGTGCAATAGCCGGGTATTTTCACAAGTGCAATATCGAGTATTTGCGGGAAGAAGAGCAAACCAGCTAGGTACACAAGAAATTTCAGAAAGAAAACTGAAAATTCTTGAAAAAGGAATAATATGGTATATAAAGGATGAAATTTCTTCGGGGAATAGTCTTGCAATATTCCCCGCATGCATTCTGTATAATTCGAGTATTTCTCTCAAACGCTTCGCGTTCTGGAGAAATATTCGAATATACAGAATGCACTAGGTATATAACTACTGACTATTCCCCTCAAATAATATAAACCAATCCCATCAATCAATTTTCAAAATTTGAACGAATCAGAGTCGAATACAGCGAATATTTTGCACTAATGCAATACCCGGGTATTTTCACAAGTGCAATATCGAGTATTTGCGGGAAGAAGAGCAAACCAGCTAGGTACACAAGAAATTTCAGAAAGAAAACTGAAAACTCTTGAAAAAGGAATAACATGGTATATAAAGGATGAAATTTCTTCGGGGAATAGTCTTGCAATATTCTCCGCATGCATTCTGTATAATTCTAGTATTTCTCTCAAACGCTTCGCGTTCTGGAGAAATATTCGATATACAGAATGCACTAGGGATATAACTACTGACTATTGCCCTCAAATAATATAAACCAATCCCATCGATCAATTTTCAAAATTTGAACGAATCAAAGTCGAATACAGCGAATATTTTGCACTAGTGCAATACCCGGGTATTTTCACAAGTGCAATATCGAGTATTTGCGGGAAGAAGAGCAAACCAGCTAGGTACATAAGAAATTTCAGAAAGAAAACTGAAAATTCTTGAAAAAGGAATAATATGGTATATAAAGGATGCAATTTCTTCGGGGAATAGTCTTGCAATATTCCCCGCATGCATTCTGTATAATTCGAGTATTTCTCTCAAACGCTTCGCGTTCTGGAGAAATATTCGAATATACAGAATGCACTAGGTATATAACTACTGACTATTAACCTCAAATAATATAAACCAATCCCATCAATCAATTTTCAAAATTTGAACGAATTAGAGTCGAATACAGCGATTATTTTGCACTAGTGCAATACCCGGGTATTTTCACAAGTGCAATATCGAGTATTTGCGGGAAGAAGAGCAAACCAGCTAGGTACACAAGAAATTTCAGAAAGAAAACTGAAAATTCTTGAAAAAGGAATAATATGGTATATAAAGGATGAAATTTCTTCGGGGAATAGTCTTGCAATATTCCCCGCATGCATTCTGTATAATTCGAGTATTTCTCTCAAACGCTTCGCGTTCTGGAGAAATATTCGAATATACAGAATGCACTAGGTATATAACTACTGACTATTCCCCTCAAATAATATAAACCAATCCCATCAATCAATTTTCAAAATTTGAACGAATCAGAGTCGAATACAGCGAAGCAATACCCGGGTATTTGAACAAGTGCAAAGTGAGTATTTGCGAGAAGAAAACCAAATCAGCTAGGTATACAAGAAATTTCAGAAAGAAAACTGAAAATTCTTGAAAAAGGAATAATATGGTATATAAAGGATGAAATTTCTTCGGGGAATAGTCTTGCAATATTCCCCGCATGCATTCTGTATAATTCGAGTATTTCTCTCAAACGCTTCGCGTTCTGGAGAAATATTCGAATATACAGAATGCACTAGGTATATAACTACTGACTATTCCCCTCAAATAATATAAACCAATCCCATCAATCAATTTTCAAAATTTGAACGAATCAGAGTCGAATACAGCGAAGCAATACCCGGGTATTTGAACAAGTGCAAAGTGAGTATTTGCGAGAAGAAAACCAAATCAGCTAGGTATACAAGAAATTTCAGAAAGAAAACTGAAAATTCTTGAAAAAGGAATAATATGGTATATAAAGGATGAAATTTCTTCGGGGAATAGTCTTGCAATATTCCCCGCATGCATTCTGTATAATTCGAGTATTTCTCTCAAACGCTTCGCGTTCTGGAGAAATATTCGAATATACAGAATGCACTAGGTATATAACTACTGACTATTCCCCTCAAATAATATAAACCAATCCCATCAATCAATTTTCAAAATTTGAACGAATCAGAGTCGAATACAGCGAATATTTTGCACTAGTGCAATACCCGGGTATTTTCACAAGTGCAATATCGAGTATTTGCGGGAAGAAGAGCAAACCAGCTAGGTACACAAGAAATTTCAGAAAGAAAACTGAAAATTCTTAAAAAAGGACTAATATGGTATATAAGGGATGAAATTTCTTCGGGGAAGAGTCTTGCAATATTCCCCGCATGCATTCTGTATAATTCGAGTATTTCTCTCAAACGCTTCGCGTTCTGGAGAAATATTCGAATATACAGAATGCACTAGGGATATAACTACTGACTATTGCCCTCAAATAATATAAACCAATCCCATCAATCAATTTTCAAAATTTGAACGAATCAGAGTCGAATACAGCGAATATTTTGCACAAGTGCAATACCCGGGTATTTGAACAAGTGCAAAGTGAGTATTTGCGAGAAGAAAACCAAATCAGCTAGGTATACAAGAAATTTCAGAAAGAAAACTGAAAATTCTTGAAAAAGGAATAATATGGTATATAAAGGATGAAATTTCTTCGGGGAATAGTCTTGCAATATCCCCGCATGCATTCTGTATAATTCGAGTATTTCTCTCAAACGCTTCGCGTTCTGGAGAAATATTCGAATATACAGAATGCACTAGGGATATAACTACTGACTATTCCCCTCAAATAATATAAACCAATCCCATCAATCAATTTTCAAAATTTTAACGAATCAGAGTCGAATACAGCGAATATTTTGCACTAGTGCAATACCCGGGTGTTTTCACAAGTGCAATATCGAGTATTAGCGGGAAGAAGAGCAAACCAGCTAGGTACACAAGAAATTTCAGAAAGAAAACTGAAAATTCTTGAAAAAAGAATAATATGGTATATAAAGGATGAAATTTCTTCGGGGAATAGTCTTGCAATATTCCCCGCATGCATTCTGTATAATTCGAGTATTTCTCTCAAACTCTTCGCGTTCTGGAGAAATATTCGAATATACAGAATGCACTAGGTATATAACTACCGACTATTCCCCTCAAATAATATAAACCAATCCCATCAATCAATTTTCAAAATTTGAACGAATCAGAGTCGAATACAGCGAATATTTTGCACAAGTGCAATACCCGGGTATTTGAACAAGTGCAAAGTGAGTATTTGCGAGAAGAAAACCAAATCAGCTAGGTATACAAGAAATTTCAGAAAGAAAACTGAAAATTCTTGAAAAAGGAATAATATGGTATACAAAGGATGAAATTTCTTCGGGGAATAGTATTGCAATATTCCCCGCATGCATTCTGTATAATTCGAGTATTTCTCTCAAACGCTTCGCGTTCTGGAGAAATATTCGAATATACAGAATGCACTAGGTATATAACTACCGACTATTCCCCTCAAATAATATAAACCAATCCCATCAATCAATTTTCAAAATTTGAACGAATCAGAGTCGAATACAGCGAATATTTTGCACAAGTGCAATACCCGGGTATTTGAACAAGTGCAAAGTGAGTATTTGCGAGAACAAAACCAAATCAGCTAGGTATACAAGAAATTTCAGAAAGAAAACTGAAAATTCTTGAAAAAGGAATAATATGGTATATAAAGGATGAAATTTCTTCGGGGAATAGTCTTGCAATATTCCCCGCATGCATTCTGTATAATTCGAGTATTTCTCTCAAACGCTTCGCGTTCTGGAGAAATATTCGAATATACAGAATGCACTAGGTATATAACTACCGACTATTCCCCTCAAATAATATAAACCAATCCCATCAATCAATTTTCAAAATTTGAACGAATCAGAGTCGAATACAGCGAATATTTTGCACAAGTGCAATACCCGGGTATTTGAACAAGTGCAAAGTGAGTATTTGCGAGAAGAAAACCAAATCAGCTAGGTATACAAGAAATTTCAGAAAGAAAACTGAAAATTCTTGAAAAAGGAATAATATGGTATATAAAGGATGAAATTTCTTCGGGGAATAGTCTTGCAATATTCCCCGCATGTATTCTGTATAATTCGAGTATTTCTCTCAAACGCTTCGCGTTCTGGAGAAATATTCGAATATACAGAATGCACTAGGGATATAACTACTGACTATTCCCCTCAAATAATATAAACCAATCCCATCAATCAATTTTCAAAATTTGAACGAATCAGAGTCGAATACAGCGAATATTTTGCACTAGTGCAATACCCGGGTATTTTCACAAGTGCAATATCGAGTATTAGCGGGAAGAAGAGCAAACCAGCTAGGTACACAAGAAATTTCAGAAAGAAAACTGAAAATTCTTGAAAAAAGAATAATATGGTATATAAAGGATGAAATTTCTTCGGGAAATAGTCTTGCAATATTCCCCGCATGCATTCTGTATAATTCGAGTATTTCTCTCAAACGCTTCGCGTTCTGGAGAAATATTCGAATATACAGAATGCACTAGCTATATAACTGCCGACTATTCCCCTCAAATAATATAAACCAATCCCATCAATCAATTTTCAAAATTTGAACGAATCAGAGTCGAATACAGCGAATATTTTGCACAAGTGCAATACCCGGGTATTTGAACAAGTGCAAAGTGAGTATTTGCGAGAAGAAAACCAAATCAGCTAGGTATACAAGAAATTTCAGAAAGAAAACTGAAAATTCTTGAAAAAGGAATAATATGGTATATAAAGGATGAAATTTCTTCGGGGAATAGTCTTGCAATATTCCCCGCATGCATTCTGTATAATTCGAGTATTTCTCTCAAACGCTTCGCGTTCTGGAGAAATATTCGAATATACAGAATGCACTAGGTATATAACTACCGACTATTCCCCTCAAATAATATAAACCAATCCCATCAATCAATTTTCAAAATTTGAACGAATCAGAGTCGAATACAGCGAATATTTTGCACAAGTGCAATACCCGGGTATTTGAACAAGTGCAAAGTGAGTATTTGCGAGAAGAAAACCAAATCAGCTAGGTATACAAGAAATTTCAGAAAGAAAACTGAAAATTCATGAAAAAGGAATAATATGGTATATAAAGGATGAAATTTCTTCGGGGAATAGTATTGCAATATTCCCCGCATGCATTCTGTATAATTCGAGTATTTCTCTCAAACGCTTCGCGTTCTGGAGAAATATTCGAATATACAGAATGCACTAGGGATATAACTACTGACTATTCCCCTCAAATAATATAAACCAATCCCATCAATCAATTTTCAAAATTTGAACGAATCAGAGTCGAATACAGCGAATATTTTGCACTAGTGCAATACCCGGGTATTTTCACAAGTGCAATATCGAGTATTAGCGGGAAGAAGAGCAAACCAGCTAGGTACACAAGAAATTTCAGAAAGAAAACTGAAAATTCTTGAAAAAAGAATAATATGGTATATAAAGGATGAAATTTCTTCGGGGAATAGTCTTGCAATATTCCCCGCATGCATTCTGTATAATTCGAGTATTTCTCTCAAACTCTTCGCGTTCTGGAGAAATATTCGAATATACAGAATGCACTAGGGATATAACTACTGACTATTCCCCTTAAATAATATAAACCAATCCCATCAATCAATTTTCAAAATTTGAACGAATCAGAGTCGAATACAGCGAATATTTTGCACAAGTGCAATACCCGGGTATTTGAACAAGTGCAAAGTGAGTATTTGGGAGAAGAAAACCAAATCTGCTAGGTATACAAGAAATTTCAGAAAGAAAACTGAAAATTCTTGAAAAAGGAATAATATGATATATAAAGGATGAAATTTCTTCGGGGAATAGTCTTGCAATATTCCCCGCATGCATTCTGTATAATTCGAGTATTTCTCTCAAACGCTTCGCGTTCTGGAGAAATATTCGAATATACAGAATGCACTAGGTATGTAACTACCGACTATTCCCCTCAAATAATATAAACCAATCCCATCAATCAATTTTCAAAATTTGAACGAATCAGAGTCGAATACAGCGAATATTTTGCACAAGTGCAATACCCGGGTATTTGAACAAGTGCAAAGTGAGTATTTGCGAGAAGAAAACCAAATCAGCTAGGTATACAAGAAATTTCAGAAAGAATACTGAAAATTCTTGAAAAAGGAATAATATGGTATATAAAGGGTGAAATTTCTTCGGGGAATAGTCTTGCAATATTCCCCGCATGCATTCTGTATAATTCGAGTATTTCTCTCAAACGCTTCGCGTTCTGGAGAAATATTCGAATATACAGAATGCACTAGGGATATAACTACTGACTATTCCCCTCAAATAATATAAACCAATCCCATCAATCAATTTTCAAAATTTGAACGAATCAGAGTCGAATACAGCGAAGCAATACCCGGGTATTTGAACAAGTGCAAAGTGAGTATTTGCGAGAAGAAAACCAAATCAGCTAGGTATACAAGAAATTTCAGAAAGAAAACTGAAAATTCTTGAAAAAGGAATAATATGGTATATAAAGAATGAAATTTCTTCGGGGAATAGTCTTGCAATATTCCCCGCATGCATTCTGTATAATTCGAGTATTTCTCTCAAACGCTTCGCGTTCTGGAGAAATATTCGAATATACAGAATGCACTAGGGATATAACTACTGACTATTCCCCTCAAATAATATAAACCAATCCCATCAATCAATTTTCAAAATTTGAACGAATCAGAGTCGAATACAGCGAAGCAATACCGGGGTATTTGAACAAGTGCAAAGTGAGTATTTGCGAGAAGAAAACCAAATCAGCTAGGTATACAAGAAATTTCAGAAAGAAAACTGAAAATTCTTGAAAAAGGAATAATATGGTATATAAAGGATGAAATTTCTTCGGGGAATAGTCTTGCAATATTCCCCGCATGCATTCTGTATAATTCGAGTATTTCTCTCAAACGCTTCGCGTTCTGGAGAAATATTCGAATATACAGAATGCACTAGGTATATAACTACCGACTATTCCCCTCAAATAATATAAACCAATCCCATCAATCAATTTTCAAAATTTGAACGAATCAGAGTCGAATACAGCGAATATTTTGCACAAGTGCAATACCCGGGTATTTGAACAAGTGCAAAGTGAGTATTTGCGAGAAGAAAACCAAATCAGCTAGGTATACAAGAAATTTCAGAAAGAAAACTGAAAATTCTTGAAAAAGGAATAATATGGTATATAAAGGATGAAATTTCTTCGGGGAATAGTCTTGCAATATTCCCCGCATGCATTCTGTATAATTCGAGTATTTCTCTCAAACGCTTCGCGTTCTGGAGAAATATTCGAATATACAGAATGCACTAGGTATATAACTACCGACTATTCCCCTCAAATAATATAAACCAATCCCATCAATCAATTTTCAAAATTTGAACGAATCAGAGTCGAATACAGCGAATATTTTGCACAAGTGCAATACCCGGGTATTTGAACAAGTGCAAAGTGAGTATTTGCGAGAAGAAAACCAAATCAGCTAGGTATACAAGAAATTTCAGAAAGAAAACTGAAAATTCTTGAAAAAGGAATAATATGGTATATAAAGGATGAAATTTCTTCGGGGAATAGTCTTGCAATATTCCCCGCATGCATTCTGTATAATTCGAGTATTTCTCTCAAACGCTTCGCGTTCTGGAGAAATATTCGAATATACAGAATGCACTAGGGATATAACTACTGACTATTCCCCTCAAATAATATAAACCAATCCCATCAATCAATTTTCAAAATTTGAACGAATCAGAGTCGAATACAGCGAATATTTTGCACTAGTGCAATACCCGGGTATTTTCACAAGTGCAATATCGAGTATTAGCGGGAAGAAGAGCAAACCAGCTAGGTACACAAGAAATTTCAGAAAGAAAACTGAAAATTCTTGAAAAAAGAATAATATGGTATATAAAGGATGAAATTTCTTCGGGGAATAGTCTTGCAATATTCCCCGCATGCATTCTGTATAATTCGAGTATTTCTCTCAAACGCTTCGCGTTCTGGAGAAATATTCGAATATACAGAATGCACTAGGTATATAACTACCGACTATTCCCCTCAAATAATATAAACCAATCCCATCAATCAATTTTCAAAATTTGAACGAATCAGAGTCGAATACAGCGAATATTTTGCACAAGTGCAATACCCGGGTATTTGAACAAGTGCAAAGTGAGTATTTGCGAGAAGAAAACCAAATCAGCTAGGTATACAAGAAATTTCAGAAAGAAAACTGAAAATTCTTGAAAAAGGAATAATATGGTATATAAAGGATGAAATTTCTTCGGGGAATAGTCTTGCAATATTCCCCGCATGCATTCTGTATAATTCGAGTATTTCTCTCAAACGCTTCGCGTTCTGGAGAATTATTCGAATATACAGAATGCACTAGGGATATAACTACTGACTATTCCCCTCAAATAATATAAACCAATCCCATCAATCAATTTTCAAAATTTGAACGAATCAGAGTCGAATACAGCGAATATTTTGCACTAGTGCAATACCCGGGTATTTTCACAAGTGCAATATCGAGTATTAGCGGGAAGAAGAGCAAACCAGCTAGGTACACAAGAAATTTCAGAAAGAAAACTGAAAATTCTTGAAAAAAGAATAATATGGTATATAAAGGATGAAATTTCTTCGGGGAATAGTCTTGCAATATTCCCCGCATGCATTCTGTATAATTCGAGTATTTCTCTCAAACTCTTCGCGTTCTGGAGAAATATTCGAATATACAGAATGCACTAGGGATATAACTACTGACTATTCCCCTTAAATAATATAAACCAATCCCATCAATCAATTTTCAAAATTTGAACGAATCAGAGTCGAATACAGCGAAGCAATACCCGGGTATTTGAACAAGTGCAAAGTGAGTATTTGCGAGAAGAAAACCAAATCAGCTAGGTATACAAGAAATTTCAGAAAGAAAACTGAAAATTCTTGAAAAAG
The DNA here is from genome assembly GCA_940337035.1 of Agriotes lineatus. Lineage (NCBI taxonomy): Eukaryota > Metazoa > Arthropoda > Insecta > Coleoptera > Elateridae > Agriotes > Agriotes lineatus. Next base: position 154,429 of record CALNHX010001760.1, on the reverse strand, counting down.
GAATAATATGGTATATAAAGGATGAAATTTCTTCGGGGAATAGTCTTGCAATATTCCCCGCATGCATTCTGTATAATTCGAGTATTTCTCTCAAACGCTTCGCGTTCTGGAGAAATATTCGAATATACAGAATGCACTAGGGATATAACTACTGACTATTGCCCTCAAATAATATAAACCAATCCCATCAATCAATTTTCAAAATTTGAACGAATCAGAGTCGAATACAGCGAATATTTTGCACAAGTGCAATACCCGGGTATTTGAACAAGTGCAAAGTGAGTATTTGGGAGAAGAAAACCAAATCAGCTAGGTATACAGGAAATTTCAGAAAGAAAACTGAAAATTCTTGAAAAAGGAATAATATGATATATAAAGGATGAAATTTCTTCGGGGAATAGTCTTGCAATATTCCCCGCATGCATTCTGTATAATTCGAGTATTTCTCTCAAACGCTTCGCGTTCTGGAGAAATATTCGAATATACAGAATGCACTAGGTATATAACTACCGACTATTCCCCTCAAATAATATTAACCAATCCCATCAATCAATTTTCAAAATTTGAACGAATCAGAGTCGAATACAGCGAATATTTTGCACAAGTGCAATACCCGGGTATTTGAACAAGTGCAAAGTGAGTATTTGCGAGAAGAAAACCAAATCAGCTAGGTATACAAGAAATTTCAGAAAGAATACTGAAAATTCTTGAAAAAGGAATAATATGGTATATAAAGGGTGAAATTTCTTTGCAATATTCCCCGCATGCATTCTGTATAATTCGAGTATTTCTCTCAAACGCTTCGCGTTCTGGAGAAATATTCGAATATACAGAATGCACTAGGGATATAGCTACTGACTATTCCCCTCAAATAATATAAACCAATCCCATCAATCAATTTTCAAAATTTGAACGAATCAGAGTCGAATACAGCGAAGCAATACCCGGGTATTTGAACAAGTGCAAAGTGAGTATTTGCGAGAAGAAAACCAAATCAGCTAGGTATACAAGAAATTTCAGAAAGAAAACTGAAAATTCTTGAAAAAGGAATAATATGGTATATAAAGAATGAAATTTCTTCGGGGAATAGTCTTGCAATATTCCCCGCATGCATTCTGTATAATTCGAGTATTTCTCTCAAACGCTTCGCGTTCTGGAGAAATATTCGAATATACAGAATGCACTAGGGATATAACTACTGACTATTCCCCTCAAATAATATAAACCAATCCCATCAATCAATTTTCAAAATTTGAACGAATCAGAGTCGAATACAGCGAAGCAATACCGGGGTATTTGAACAAGTGCAAAGTGAGTATTTGCGAGAAGAAAACCAAATCAGCTAGGTATACAAGAAATTTCAGAAAGAAAACTGAAAATTCTTGAAAAAGGAATAATGTGGTATATAAAGAATGAAATTTCTTCGGGGAATAGTCTTGCAATATTCCCCGCATGCATTCTGTATAATTCGAGTATTTCTCTCAAACGCTTCGCGTTCTGGAGAAATATTCGAATATACAGAATGCACTAGGTATATAACTACCGACTATTCCCCTCAAATAATATAAACCAATCCCATCAATCAATTTTCAAAATTTGAACGAATCAAAGTCGAATACAGCGAATATTTTGCACAAGTGCAATACCCGGGTATTTGAACAAGTGCAAAGTGAGTATTTGCGAGAAGAAAACCAAATCAGCTAGGTATACAAGAAATTTCAGAAAGAATACTGAAAATTCTTGAAAAAGGAATAATATGGTATATAAAGGGTGAAATTTCTTCGGGGAATAGTCTTGCAATATTCCCCGCATGCATTTTGTATAATTCGAGTATTTCTCTCAAACGCTTCGCGTTCTGGAGAAATATTCGAATATACAGAATGCACTAGGGATATAACTACTGACTATTCCCCTCAAATAATATAAACCAATCCCATCAATCAATTTTCAAAATTTGAACGAATCAGAGTCGAATACAGCGAAGCAATACCCGGGTATTTGAACAAGTGCAAAGTGAGTATTTGCGAGAAGAAAACCAAATCAGCTAGGTATACAAGAAATTTCAGAAAGAAAACTGAAAATTCTTGAAAAAGGAATAATATGGTATATAAAGAATGAAATTTCTTCGGGGAATAGTCTTGCAATATTCCCCGCATGCATTCTGTATAATTCGAGTATTTCTCTCAAACGCTTCGCGTTCTGGAGAAATATTCGAATATACAGAATGCACTAGGGATATAACTACTGACTATTCCCCTCAAATAATATAAACCAATCCCATCAATCAATTTTCAAAATTTGAACGAATCAGAGTCGAATACAGCGAAGCAATACCCGGGTATTTGAACAAGTGCAAAGTGAGTATTTGCGAGAAGAAAACCAAATCAGCTAGGTATACAAGAAATTTCAGAAAGAAAACTGAAAATTCTTGAAAAAGGAATAATGTGGTATATAAAGAATGAAATTTCTTCGGGGAATAGTCTTGCAATATTCCCCGCATGCATTCTGTATAATTCGAGTATTTCTCTCAAACGCTTCGCGTTCTGGAGAAATATTCGAATATACAGAATGCACTAGGTATATAACTACTGACTATTCCCCTCAAATAATATAAACCAATCCCATCAATCAATTTTCAAAATTTGAACGAATCAGAGTCGAATACAGCGAATATTTTGCACTAGTGCAATACCCGGGTATTTTCACAAGTGCAATATCGAGTATTTGCGGGAAGAAGAGCAAACTAGCTAGGTACACAAGAAATTTCAGAAAGAAAACTGAAAATTCTTGAAAAAGGAATAATATGGTATATAAAGGATGAAATTTCTTCGGGGAATAGTCTTGCAATATTCCCCGCATGCATTCTGTATAATTCGAGTATTTCTCTCAAACGCTTCGCGTTCTGGAGAAATATTCGAATATACAGAATGCACTAGGTATATAACTACTGACTATTCCCCTCAAATAATATAAACCAATCCCATCAATCAATTTTCAAAATTTGAACGAATCAGAGTCGAATACAGCGAATATTTTGCACTAGTGCAATACCCGGGTATTTTCACAAGTGTAATATCGAGTATTTGCGGGAAGAAGAGCAAACCAGCTAGGTACACAAGAAATTTCAGAAAGAAAACTGAAAATTCTTGAAAAAGGAATAATATGGTATATAAAGGATGAAATTTCTTCGGGGAATAGTCTTGCAATATTCCCCGCATGCATTCTGTATAATTCGAGTATTTCTCTCAAACGCTTCGCGTTCTGGAGAAATATTCGAATATACAGAATGCACTAGGGATATAACTACTGACTATTCCCCTCAAATAATATAAACCAATCCCATCAATCAATTTTCAAAATTTGAACGAATCAGAGTCGAATACAGCGAAGCAATACCGGGGTATTTGAACAAGTGCAAAGTGAGTATTTGCGAGAAGAAAACCAAATCAGCTAGGTATACAAGAAATTTCAGAAAGAAGACTGAAAATTCTTGAAAAAGGAATAATGTGGTATATAAAGAATGAAATTTCTTCGGGGAATAGTCTTGCAATATTCCCCGCGTGCATTCTGTATAATTCGAGTATTTCTCTCAAACGCTTCGCGTTCTGGAGAAATATTCGAATATACAGAATGCACTAGGTATATAACTACTGACTATTCCCCTCAAATAATATAAACCAATCCCATCAATCAATTTTCAAAATTTGAACGAATCAGAGTCGAATACAGCGAATATTTTGCACTAGTGCAATACCCGGGTATTTGAACAAGTGCAAAGTGAGTATTTGCGAGAAGAAAACCAAATCAGCTAGGTATACAAGAAATTTCAGAAAGAAAACTGAAAATTCTTGAAAAAGGAATAATATGATATATAAAGGATGAAATTTCTTCGGGGAATAGTCTTGCAATATTCCCCGCATGCATTCTGTATAATTCGAGTATTTCTCTCAAACGCTTCGCGTTCTGGAGAAATATTCGAATATACAGAATGCACTAGGTATATAACTACCGACTATTCCCCTCAAATAATATAAACCAATCCCATCAATCAACTTTCAAAATTTGAACGAATCAGAGTCGAATACAGCGAATATTTTGCACAAGTGCAATTCCCGGGTATTTGAACAAGTGCAAAGTGAGTATTTGCGAGAAGAAAACCAAATCAGCTAGGTATACAAGAAATTTCAGAAAGAATACTGAAAATTCTTGAAAAAGGAATAATATGGTATATAAAGGGTGAAATTTCTTCGGGGAATAGTCTTGCAATATTCCCCGCATGCATTCTGTATAATTCGAGTATTTCTCTCAAACGCTTCGCGTTCTGGAGAAATATTCGAATATACAGAATGCACTAGGGATATAACTACTGACTATTCCCCTCAAATAATATAAACCAATCCCATCAATCAATTTTCAAAATTTGAACGAATTAGAGTCGAATACAGCGAAGCAATACCCGCGTATTTGAACAAGTGCAAAGTGAGTATTTGCGAGAAGAAAACCAAATCAGCTAGGTATACAAGAAATTTCAGAAAGAAAACTGAAAATTCTTGAAAAAGGAATAATATGGTATATAAAGAATGAAATTTCTTCGGGGAATAGTCTTGCAATATTCCCCGCATGCATTCTGTATAATTCGAGTATTTCTCTCAAACGCTTCGCGTTCTGGAGAAATATTCGAATATACAGAATGCACTAGGGATATAACTACTGACTATTCCCCTCAAATAATATAAACCAATCCCATCAATCAATTTTCAAAATTTGAACGAATCAGAGTCGAATACAGCGAAGCAATACCCGGGTATTTGAACAAGTGCAAAGTGAGTATTTGCCAGAAGAAAACCAAATCAGCTAGGTATACAAGAAATTTCAGAAAGAAAACTGAAAATTCTTGAAAAAGGAATAATGTGGTATATAAAGAATGAAATTTCTTCGGGGAATAGTCTTGCAATATTCCCCGCATGCATTCTGTATAATTCGAGTATTTCTCTCAAACGCTTCGCGTTCTGGAGAAATATTCGAATATACAGAATGCACTAGGTATATAACTACTGACTATTCCCCTCAAATAATATAAACCAATCCCATCAATCAATTTTCAAAATTTGAACGAATCAGAGTCGAATACAGCGAATATTTTGCACTAGTGCAATACCCGGGTATTTTCACAAGTGCAATATCGAGTATTTGCGGGAAGAAGAGCAAACCAGCTAGGTACACAAGAAATTTCAGAAAGAAAACTGAAAATTCTTGAAAAAGGAATAATATGGTATATAAAGGATGAAATTTCTTCGGGGAATAGTCTTGCAATATTCCCCGCATGCATTCTGTATAATTCGAGTATTTCTCTCAAACGCTTCGCGTTCTGGAGAAATATTCGAATATACAGAATGCACTAGGTATATAACTACTGACTATTCCCCTCAAATAATATAAACCAATCCCATCAATCAATTTTCAAAATTTGAACGAATCAGAGTCGAATACAGCGAATATTTTGCACTAGTGCAATACCCGGGTATTTTCACAAGTGCAATATCGAGTATTTGCGGGAAGAAGAGCAAACCAGCTAGGTACACAAGAAATTTCAGAAAGAAAACTGAAAATTCTTGAAAAAGGAATAATATGGTATATAAAGGATGAAATTTCTTCGGGGAATAGTCTTGCAATATTCCCCGCATGCATTCTGTATAATTCGAGTATTTCTCTCAAACGCTTCGCGTTCTGGAGAAATATTCGAATATACAGAATGCACTAGGTATATAACTACTGACTATTCCCCTCAAATAATATAAACCAATCCCATCAATCAATTTTCAAAATTTGAACGAATCAGAGTCGAATACAGCGAAGCAATACCCGGGTATTTGAACAAGTGCAAAGTGAGTATTTGCGAGAAGCAAACCAAATCAGCTAGGTATACAAGAAATTTCAGAAAGAAAACTGAAAATTCTTGAAAAAGGAATAATATGGTATATAAAGAATGAAATTTCTTCGGGGAATAGTCTTGCAATATTCCCCGCATGCATTCTGTATAATTCGAGTATTTCTCTCAAACGCTTCGCGTTCTGGAGAAATATTCGAATATACAGAATGCACTAGGTATATAACTACTGACTATTCCCCTCAAATAATATAAACCAATCCCATCAATCAATTTTCAAAATTTGAACGAATCAGAGTCGAATACAGCGAATATTTTGCACTAGTGCAATACCCGGGTATTTTCACAAGTGCAATATCGAGTATTTGCGGGAAGAAGAGCAAACCAGCTAGGTACACAAGAAATTTCAGAAAGAAAACTGAAAATTCTTGAAAAAGGAATAATATGGTATATACAGGATGAAATTTCTTCGGGGAATAGTCTTGCAATATTCCCCGCATGCATTCTGTATAATTCGAGTATTTCTCTCAAACGCTTCGCGTTCTGGAGAAATATTCGAATATACAGAATGCACTAGGTATATAACTACTGAATATTCCCCTCAAATAATATAAACCAATCCTATCAATCAATTTTCAAAATTTGAACGAATCAGAGTCGAATACAGCGAATATTTTGCACTAGTGCAATACCCGGGTATTTTCACAAGTGCAATATCGAGTATTTGCGGGAAGAAGAGCAAACCAGCTAGGTACACAAGAAATTTCAGAAAGAAAGCTGAAAATTCTTGAAAAAGGAATAATATGGTATATAAAGGATGAAATTTCTTCGGGGAATAGTCTTGCAATATTCCCCGCATGCATTCTGTATAATTCGAGTATTTCTCTGAAACGCTTCGCGTTCTGGAGAAATATTCGAATATACAGAATGCACTAGGGATATAACTACTGACTATTGCCCTCAAATAATATAAACCAATCCCATCAACCAATTTTCAAAATTTGAACGAATCAGAGTCGAATACAGCGAATATTTTGCACAAGTGCAATACCCGGGTATTTGAACAAGTGCAAAGTGAGTATTTGCAAGAAGAAAACCAAATCAGCTAGGTACACAAGAAATTTCAGAAAGAAAACTGAAAATTCTTGAAAAAGGAATAATATGGTATATAAGGGATGAAATTTCTTCGGGGAATAGTCTTGCAATATTTCCCGCATGCATTCTGTATAATTCGAGTATTTCTCTCAAATGCTTCGCGTTCTGGAGAAATATTCGAATATACAGAATGCACTAGGGATATAACTACTGACTATTCCCCTCAAATAATATAAACCAATCCCATCAATCAATTTTCAAAATTTGAACGAATCAGAGTCGAATACAGCGAATAGTTTGCACTAGTGCAATACCCGGGTATTTGCACAAGTGCAATATCTAGTATTTCCGGGAAGAAGAGCAAACCAGCTAGGTACACAAGAAATTTCAGAAAGAAAACTGAAAACTCTGTTTCCTCTAAATTGTATGGTTTACGAAAATACACAAACCTGACATACCCTGTCGACCTATAGTGTCTTCAACATAATCTCCAGATAAAAAATCTCCAAATAGCTGGCAGAGATTCTAGGGCAAGCCTTTAGTGAATAATATAGTAGTTTTCGAATCAAAGATAGGTTCGCCTTCAGCGAAAAAATTAACAATTTTCAGTTGCCACCCGATTATGAAGTTATTTCGCTAGATGTGGTGTCACTCTTCACTAATATCCCCGTAGATTTAGTTATACAGGTTGTTGAGCTAGTTGGAATCTTATAGAACCACTAACTATACTTGAGCCGCCGAACAGATAGAGTGGAGCAGGCAACCTAAATATTTAGCCCCTATCATATATACCGAATGATTTTTACTTGTTTAGAAAATGGAGTTTTTCGAAATTGTCAAAATCCAAAGAGTGCTATTTTTGGAAATTAAGTAAGATTTCAATGAGATTTTTTTAGTGTGTTATTTTTAGCTAACTGAACAATCTCAAGGCCAGAAAACACCTATTTTTTGAAAATAATTTAAATATTATAAAACTACACTCAGCGGTAGCGGGTAGACCTCCTCTACGATCCCGGTAGAGAATAGGTCTACTTCAGGGAAGCGACCCTGCCCACGCGAGCCTCGATTCTCTTTCACCTCTTAGCACCGGGAAAGAGCCGTGTCCCAACCTTAATCCTACCCACAACCTATTTTATCCTTCTTAAATCCTATATCCAAAGGGAAGATAGATCTCTCAGTTACGGATTAACAGTCTATCTAGGGGAAGAGCACCCCAAAATGAAAGCTCCTGGCCCTCCAGGTTGGGGGTTGGGGCGATGGGTTAGCTACTCATGACCCGGAAAACTACTATGTTGCTAAAAAGCCTCGACATGACCTCGGAATTTTGGATGGATTAAACGGAAAAAGACAAAATGCGCGAAGAAGGACAATGAATTATGGAACTTGGAATGTCCAAGGTATCCGTGGAAAAATAGAAGAAATAGTCTCAGAAATTGAAAAGATAGAAATGGACGTGGTCGCATTAACAGAAACCAAAAAGAAGGGAAATGGAACTGAAATGGTAGGAAACTATGTACATCTGTTCAGCGGAGTAGGAGAAGATCAACGTGCCAAAAGAGGAGTCTCTATATTATTAAAAAAGAAATTTAAAAGGAAAATTTCAGATTGGGAACCAATTAATGAAAACATTATAAAAATAAACATACAATAATTAGGAAGGAATATAACTGTACTCGGTGTCTATGCACCCTCAAATGATGAACCTGTGGCGATTAAAGATAAATTCTTTAAAAAATTAAACTGTGTTATAGCCGAAATTGGAATAACTAGGGAAATCATAATACTAGGAGACGTAAACAGTCGTATATGAACTAAAATAAATGATGCAGTAATAGGGCCATATGGAGAACCAAACATAAATGACAAAGGCGAACGTTTGATAGACGTATGTGAATATAATGAAATAAAAATTACAAATGGGTTCTACAAACCTAAAGATATTCACAAATACACATGAGAACAACATACTAGACAATTAAGATCAATCATAGATTATGTTATAGTGAGACAAAACATGAAATTGCAAATACAAGACGTCAGAGTAGAGAGAGGTGTAACCTGCGGGTCCGACCATTACCTAGTAAGAGCCAAGATATTTATACCACCGTGGCGAAATACAAAACACAATGTTGAAATTAAAAATCAAGAAGATGGTGAACGCGTGGAGTACCCTAGATATAATCTCGATAGTCTAGTACAAGAAAGTACTAAATACTTATACCAGCAGAGACTAGACCAAATCTTAGATAATTCCATTAACCAGTCTTTTACACAGAAATATGAGAATATAAACAAAAGCATTCACCAAGCAGCAAATGAAGCACTAGGGAAAAAATACACTAAAAACAGTAATAAAATAATTCGGTGGACAGAAGGCATTGAACGCTTGGTAAAACGTAAAAAACAGTTATACATGAAATGGCTAAATACTAAAAGACAAGAACATAGAGAAGAATATGAAGATATAAAAATATTAACTAGAAGAACAGTAAATTTAGAAAAAGAAACAGAATATGGGATAAGAAATGTCAAGAAATAGATACTTACATTGGTGGCAGGCAATGTACAGAAGCATGGAAGTTTATAAGGAACGTTAGAAACATCGGAAAGGAAAATGTGTACCTATATACCTATAATTTCAGAAAAACAATGGGTAAAACACCATCAAGAGCTTTTAACAGAAACAAGACCGAATTACTTAGATAATACTGACGCCATACAATCAGTAAGGATTCAAGGGGAAAGAATAGAAGTAGAAGAAAACACGGTTGTTAAAGCCTTAATGAAATTAAACAATGGGAAGTCCTGCGGACCTGAAGGAATTTATGCAGAATTGCTAAAATGTGGAACTAAGAAGCTATTTATGATGCTGACAGATGTATTCAACCAATGTATTAATGGACAAGAGATCCCAATCGAATGGAAAGTGGCATATATTTCCTCTATTCATAAGAAGGGTAGCAAACAAGATTGGCACAATTATAGGGGAATTTCTGTGACAAGCACCACAAGTCGTTTATACGGACGAATATTAAAAGATTTTATAGAAAAAGATTATGGCGATGAAGAAGAACAGATAGGATTCAGAGCCGGCAGATAATAGAGAAAAATGCTGCTACAAACCAAGAAACTCACTTGCTGTTTGTGGATCTAACTAAGGCATACGACAATATACCTACAACTAAATTATGGGAAATACTACAAGAATCGCAAATAAACCATACACTTATTGTAGCTCTACAGAAACTATATGAAAACGCAACATCAAGAGTAAAGATAGGAAAACAATTCTCAAAACCATTCCCCGTCACCAAGGGATTGCGACAGGGCTACTGCATCTCTCCCACCCTATTCAAGATCTATATGAAAAAGCATTAGAGCAATGGAATAGAAAATGCTCAGGAATGGGGATACAACTAGAAGATACAACAGTATATACATTACAATTCGCGGACGATCAAGCTGTATTAGCTGGAGATAAAGATGACTTAGAGTACATGGAGCGCAAGTTAAAAGAGACATATGAAGGATGGGGTCTTGCAATGAATTTACAAAAAACAAAATACTTATGTGTTGGAGCAGATGTCGGTAATTTGAAATTAGAGGAATCAGACGAAATAGAGGTATGTGACGAATATAAGTACCTAGGAACAATATTTGATAAAACTGGGACAGATGAAAAATATATCAGATCAAGAATAACACTAGGGCGAAAGGCAATAGCTTGTCTAAATGGAATTTTATGGAGTAAACAAATAACGAGAAGAAGAAAGTACAACATATACGATACAATGATAAAAAGCAGTTTACTCTATGGATCCGAAACATGGCGAATTACTGAAAGAAATCGACAGAGATTAGAGGCAACAGAAATGGATGCTCTAAGAAGATCCGCTGGGGTTTCCCAAAGAGAAAGAATTCGAAATGGAGAAATACGAGATCAGATGGGAGTACAAGGCACGATCATGAAAGACGTAGAACGTCGTCAGCTAATATGGTATGGCCATGTTCAACGAATGGCCGAAGGGAGGCTACCCAAGGAAGCTATGCAATGGATACCACGAAAACGCCGAAAAAGGGGACGTCCAAGGAAAAACTGGAACGAAGGAATTAGAAAAGCGATGAGTGACCGGAACCTCAATGATGGACAATGGGCAAATCGCAGAGATTGGAATCTAGGCATCGGACAACGTCGACGAACGTTTTAAACCGATACACATACATACATAAAACTACACTCACCGCTATACACTAGACACACCGTCAAAAAACGTTGCCTGAACTATTTCTACCGTACGGGCCTACCGCTTCAAATGAGACGGCACCGCTCTATTACGTTCGCTGTGTCCTACCGCTCTTTTGGATTATACCACTTCCTCTAACATCAACCAATGAAAAACGGCAAAATGCATAGTTGCGCCTGTACTAACTTTTGATAATGTACATAGCAACTGGCAATCACATACTTTCCTGATTAATAGGTGATAATCACACGCCTTCACAAACATCACGTTACCTGCTGTCAGTACAATTGTCAAAACAACCACATTAACTGTACTTTTAATATTTAAAATACACTATTCAAACGTTGTTTATTGACTCCTGATATAATCTAGCCGAATGCAACTCGTGTCTTCTTGATTATCAAATCATTTCTGTTTCCACTCGATATATTGTTTTAGGCAATCACGCTCGTCCTTCGGACTCGCGCGACTGCCAAACAATATATCTCATGTAAACAGAAATGATTATTTGATAATCAAGAACCCACTAGTTGCATTATATATGAAAACACCTCGCTTATTATAGACTAGAATGCTTTATTAACCAGGCAAGCTTATCCCACTAGATTTTGTGTCACAGGGATTTTAGCGCCAAGCCGTTGGCTGCGCTGACCGGTAACCGTGCATTCTGTCGTCTGTGAACCAAGCAGTTGGAGTACGTACTGCTCGCTCCAGACGAACAATGCATACTGATTTAAATCTTGGTGCATTCCATTACGATGCTAATTATAATTACAGTCTTCATCCAAGTGTGGTTATTTAAATCTATATACAGTGTGTAGGTGTTGTTCTGTGCTGTCAACTGTATCTGTCAGTTCTATCGAGTTCTGTCACTCGTCACTGTTGTTTGAACTAAGGTACCATTAAAGTTCTCTAGTTTGAACCACGTGCGTGTTAGTTAACAGTGTTTTCCTTTCGATTTTTTCTGCTTTCATTTTATTTGTTTAAAAACCAATCTTTTTTAAGACGGATAAAATTAAATCATATGATCGTTGTTTGTCTGACTTACCGTATGCTATTTGGAAAGTAACTAGAATTTGAATTTGCCACCACTTTCAGTAACTCAAAATGGCGGACGAGCTTGCTCGTATAAATATAGTACCTTATTATAATCGACACCGTTTTTCGTGACGTCACTCACCGTATTTTTACGGCCGTTAAATGACGGCACCGCTTCCTAGGAAACCCAAGCTTAAACGAGCAGTGACAGCTGATAGATTTATAGGTTAGAAACGTTATTATATTTGTTATGCGCTCGTTCTCGTTAGTAGTTTTTCAATTGTAACAAAAATGGAGAGTTTAAAAATACAACTTACAAATGTGAGATGTGCGATTTTACCAATTCACGAATAGACGAGGTGACCTTGCACATGCAAATGACAATGACATGACAATAATAGGTTATGTTATGTTCGTAAATTTCGACACTCAAAAATAGCTGATAGATTTGTAGGTTAAACTGAACTAAACTGAACTAAAACCGTTCGTCGGATACCGAGCTAATTCTTTCATATGTGTATTATACATATATTGCTAGTAGGGCCTCGGAACGCCCGAAAGCATTACGGCGCCGAAGAAGTCTCACTTAGAGTAAAACGCGTCTCATGCGCATGCGTGAGAATTCGAACTCCGCCTTTAGAAGTGAATTTTAAACTTGACCACTTCCCCACTGCGCGGACAACGCCGACGCGGTTGCGCACAGCTCACCACATACATTGAAGAGTTGGTTGTCTGTCTCACTTCCTCGTGAGTTTCCCACTCATAGCCCCTAGCAATATAATAAGTATTACATATACCTATAAATCCTTTGCATGTAATAGCACTACTCTGAATTGCTGACGTCACAAACCTGAACTGAATTCTAATTCATGCAGTAATAAACGAACAAACCTCATACTCGTATTACAAACTTATATTCCATGTGAGTAATTACAGGGCATTTGCTATTCATATTTACATGATCATAACCTAACGGAATTCCATATTGTGTTTTGATTACAGAAATTGCATTCACTCAACCAGAACTTTCTTCTTTTGTTAGAATAATGGACGTAAGGCAGGAACTAGTTGATAATCAGTTACTTACTGGCATGACCAGCATCGAAGAAATTTTTGATAACACAGCTGACAATGTATTGAATACTAAACAAGAGGAAGTTTTGATAAAGGATGAATTGCTAGTTACAAGTGCAGCAGATCAAAACCTTTTAGACCGACAAGTTGTTTGCAGAGTCTGTGAATTTAGAACAACCAGGAAAAGTAACCTAGTTAAGCATATGAAGGCACATACAGGAGAAAAACCTTATATATGTTTTGTTTGTGAATATAAAACAGCATACAAAAGTAATTTAGATAGTCACATGAAGAGGCACACAGGAGATAAGCCGTATTTATGTTCCATTTGTGAATATAAAACAGCCCACAAAAGTACGTTACTTTATCATATAAAAAGCCATACAGGAAATAAGCCTTATTTATGTTCCGTTTGTGAATATAAAGCATCACAGAAAAGTGACTTGGTTAAACATATGAAAATACATACAGGAGAGAAACCTTATAAATGTTCCATTTGTGAATATAAAGCCGCACAGAAAGGCGTCTTAGTTAGGCATATGAAGACACACATAGGAGAAAAACCCTATTCTTGTTCCATTTGTGAATATAAAGCAGCGCACAAAGGTTCATTAGTTGATCATATAAAGAGGCATACAGGAGATAAGCCTTATTTATGTTCCATTTGTGAATATAAAGCATCACTCAAATGTGACTTAGCTAAACATATGAAAATACATACGGAACAAAAATCTTACATATGTTCCATTTGTAAATATAAAACAGCATACAAAAGTAATTTAGGTAGTCATATGAAGAGGCACACAGGAGATAAGCCTTATTTATGCCCCATTTGTGAATATAAAGCAGTAGAGAAAGGCGCTTTACTTAGGCATATGAAGACGCACACATGAGAAAAACCATATTCTGTTGCATTTGTGAATATAAAGCAGCACAGAAAAGTGACAAGTAAGACAAAATACAATCTTAGAGTGGCAGTGTACCAAATATTAGCTTAATGTTTATGTTGATACTACTAATTAATATTTCTTGCTGTCGCAAAAAAAGTTGCTGAAGTTGTTAGTGATCGGCCGATACCGATATAAATATTGGTGCATCGGTATCGTATCGGCATTGAAAACATCAACCTTTTAACCAAACTAGACAAGTAGTAGTTAACTTAAAATAACTAAACCATTATTTAAGGTAAAATGTAAAAATAAAATAACCGCTGGAGTTACAGGATGGAAAATACAAGTAAATAACTATTAACGTTAAAGAAGAAATAAAATATCTACTTACCTAATAAATGAAAGTGGATTCACTTTGATTATACAAAAATGTACCTGTTTAATTTTAATTTTAATTCTTTTATTTATCACAAGGCACTGTACATTCTTTCCCGAATACATTGTATTATTTGTTAAAGGGAAATAAAATTACTTACTTACTTGTTGAAAGACGATGGCGAGCAAATATTTCATTTTTAGGTTTGACGTATAAGTCAGTTAAAATCTTGATCGCCTTCTTGTAGGAATCGCAGTTTGTTATAAATTCGTAGGTTGAATGGCTTAGATAATTTATTAGTATTTTAATTTATCCTCCTCTCTGACTTTCTCGATGGATGCGACAAAATTTTCAAATGTCGTCAACCAATGTATCCATTCTTGGGAAGCTTTAGCTGTGTTTGGATCTGTATTGAATCTTTCAGGTCTTAAAACTTGTCCATAATGCAAATTTTTTAGTATTAGTCGAATAAATTGTTGTAAGAAAACCCTTGGAATTAAGACTCTATTCGACTAAAAACTACAGTATACAAGTTGTGCCACGTTGACAAAAAACAATTGACAAAAGCAACAGCAATCTAAATTCTAACATACCCAAACCACAGTTTATTAATCTTCTTAAATTTATCTTTTGATTCAACATATTTGTCATTTAATAATACTTTTTATAAGCAGATTTTCTGATTGGAAATCATAGGCAATACCTACCCACTATCATAAAGGAAAGTGCCCTCAAGTTAGCTTTTCATTTTTCGTTTCTTTAGCAGTGTGTCGATGACATACTCTGTGCAATAGGTACCGGTCGACGACGTTGATACTGTGCTGAGTATTTTCAATGGTTTCAACCACCACATCCAATTTACAATGGAACGGGAAAAGGATAGGTCAGTTCCTTTCTTGGATACTCTGGTCATCAGAACGATTTCCAACAACATCAAACTGGGCTGGTACGTTAAACCAACCAATTCTGGCCGTTTTCTGAACTTCCATTCTATACACAACATATAGGATACAACTGCCAGTTATTGTCATCTGATTCTACGTGATTTCTTAAAGCACGGTTAAATTGTGCCTGCTGTTTATATTGTGGCCAAAATACTTCCTTTTTTAGTGGCGTTAACCACGAATCACTTACCAAGGCAACGCTGTTGTCCTCCGTAAATTCAACCCTCACAAAAAACATTTTTCCTTGAAAAATAAAATGCGTAAAGTTAGCTTATGTACCTACGACTGATAAAAAATTACATCATATAGTTACTAGTAGATTACTTACTAGTAGCTCAATTTAAGAAAGCTGATCACTTCTAATTAGTAAATTAATTAACTGGCTACTAGTAATTACTGTAGAACACATAAAATCACTGCACCCTGAACAAATATCACCTAACGCGCCAAGCCGAATAAATAAAACCCGGAAATTCATTACCTTACTACCTGCACCAAGCATGCGCTAAAGGTATAATTTCCGGCTGGACGATGCGCGCTGAATTTAAAAATATAGCTCTTGAGTACATCCTTTATCTAATAGACGTGTCTGTCCGGGACGCTGTTTTGTCTGTCTGGGACGCTGTTTCAGCAGCCAAACCGTAAGAGATAGAGAAAAAAGTTATTAAAGTTATATGTTTGGAATGGTCATGTAAGGTCAGGAACCGAATTTCAGTCTCTAACACTAATTATTTACTTAATTATCCTAATCCTAACTTTTTAGGTTAGATTCTAGGCAAATTTTATCAAGGCGAATGCGACTGGTAGTTTGCTACCAACAATGACGTCATATACGTACGTGTGGTGAATACGCGTTCTATTTGCAAAACGGTCTTTTTTGTTTTATTAAATGAGACATTTGTCTCACTGGACTGCTAGTTTTGTAATAATAACTCAACCGTCAAGTTGGAAATTAAATAATAACAAATAAAAAACAGTAAATATATTTTTTCTACAGCCGTCAAAAAAACGTGACATTTATGCATCGCTATAGATACACGAAGTTTAACTTTTTTTAACACGTGAAATAGATATTTATGCATAAGGGAGATATGAATATGTTTTTTCCCTGAGGTTGACATGGTCAACCGAAGGTAAAGAACATGAATATCTCCCGCGGTGCATACAATATTTTATCTACTAGCATATGCGTAAAAATAGTATGAAATTTCAAAATGTCATAATGACATTTAAAATTAGAATATGTAAGTAGCATCAAGGATTGCCTCATTGTATGGTTGCTAAGACATTAATTGTAGTTGCATTGTTACCATGAGTTTGAGGGAGAAATAATTTGAAAAGTCCCTTGGGAGTTATGAGTAGCTTTTCATATTTTGTTTCTATGACGAAAATGTACAATATCATGTTGCTAGTAGATAAAAATAATATTTCTTCACAGCTAGCAGTGAAAAAACGGTTTTGGAACTGGACACCACTGGCGAAACTAAACTAACTTTTTTTGTAGTGCGGAACACATATTTGGACAAAACGGAAAATGTTTAATTTATTCAAAATTTAAAAACTATTAATAATTGCCATTTAAATAAAAATTAATGGTACAGTTGGAACAATTTTCTACATTAATTCCCGACGACATTGTCGATTGTTTACTTTGGAAAGTTTTCTCATGCATCTCTTTCATCTCCTCAGAAGAAGAAATTTTGTACGGCATTTTTCCTTTAGAAGTAGACGGTTGACAATCTAAAATTTTATTAGAAATGTCAATTTTATTGTTCAAACTGTCTTCTATGTAACCCTCTGATACGCTTGTAGATTTCCACCCTCCGTGGCGCTTAATAGCAGTCATATTACCTCCTGCATTAGCCAAAAGAGTGGCAGAGCTTCTTCTAAAGCAGTGGCCTGTGTAGCTCTTAAACATTTCCTTTCCAAGCCACTTTGCAATCAAACTAGGAACCTCCCCTATTTTATTGATTCCAACATGTTGATTAACACACTTGCCATTGTCATACTTGAGAAATAATCGGCGACTTGAGACATGGGTCGGCCGTAGAGCTCTGTAGGTACTTGCGGTATATTTCAATATATTCTGAATTTGAAACAGTAAAAGTTCGTTCAGAATGAGTTTTAGAGTCCGGTACTTTCACAATCAATATGGAGCCTATATCTTCGATATCATCGATTGTCATGTTAACCAATTCTTCGCGACGACAGCCGCCACTTATGCCTAAAATTAGCACAGTCTGCAACAAAAAATTATTAAATAAATATATCGATAAAATTAAATGCCACTAGCCTACCTTCTTTAATAAATGGATTGCATCGTCAGCTTCGTTGATAAATTTAAAAATATCCTCGCTTGTTAATACTTTGGATTTCTTCCCTCGATATCGAACTGATTTGCTTTTGAGGTATGGCACCAATTTTGGAAATTTTCGAAGATCAATGTTTTCCTTCATGTTAAGAGTCGCCTGGAGCATAAAATAGGTGATCCACAGTGTGGGTGGTTTTAACTTTGTCGGTTTTTCTTCCAGATAAGCTAGAACCACGTTTTCTGT
This sequence comes from Agriotes lineatus, assembly GCA_940337035.1. NCBI lineage: Eukaryota > Metazoa > Arthropoda > Insecta > Coleoptera > Elateridae > Agriotes > Agriotes lineatus. Next base: position 136,326 of record CALNHX010001760.1, on the reverse strand, counting down.
AACTTTTACCACATTCTTCGTTGCGTACCATTTACGAAATTCAGTATACGTTTTCTCATACTTCTGTTTAGATTTGGCAGGTATTAAGCTTGCAATAGCAGCGTTTGCGATTTCCATTAACTCAAGAGGAGTATCGCTATCGCTGGTACCGTCACAATTTATCGTTTTGATGAAAAAATTAACACTTTTTAGTTTTTACCAAACAAACAATAATTACACCATTTCCTTAGCTACAACACATTAGGTGACTACATATTATGTTAGCAAATTAATGTTCGTATTTTATTTCTAGAATTTACATAAACAAAATCAATAATTATTCTTTAATTTTTTTTTTGACGGCTGTAGAAAAAACGTTGTTTGTATTTCGTGAGAAAATTCGTGTTTTTATGGCGCGTTTGAATGACTTTTCTGCCTCGACCTAACGGTCTCGGCGAGAATTGACATTCTCACGCGCCATAAAAAAACACTAATTTCGCGCACTTAATACAAAAATTACTATTGTCGCATTTCATTTGGAAATGTACTAGATTTCTTCATTCAAAATCGATAATAAATGTGGTACTGTTATCATTCGCAACACTTTTCTGCCTAGCAACGGCGATTTGTTTTACGTTTGGCAATACTGAAGTGTGTTGTTGGTGACACTGTAAGTTTATGTGAAATTCGAGGTTAGTAGGTTATGTTTTGCGTCAGCTTTGACACAGATTGACGCAAAACCTAACCTGCTAACCTCGAATTTGACATAGACTTACAGTGTCACCAACAACACACTTCAGTACTGCCAAACGCATAACATCAACTGGAGCTGCTTATTATGCTTTAGTACATAGGAATGTGTTATGCTCATCTTGGTTATGTTTTGACAGTTAATGTCACTTGTATTTAACATTTAATATTTTACATTTCTTATGAAATGCGATAAAATAGTATACTCAACACGTTAGAAAAGTGGATTTTCTGAACTCTTATGGCCGTTTAAATACTCACTAACGCTCGTACTCAAACACGTCATACTTGTTCCGAAAACATCACTTTTCTCAACTTGTAGAGTAATATACTATTTATATGGTCAACATTATCTAGTTTGCTATATAACTATACGCCTGTGTACAAACCTTTGAATAAATATTCCATAAATATCCATATTTATTCAAAGGTGCAAATTGATGTAATATTATGTGTAGATCGTCTTGAGACAATCTGGGCAGATTTTAATGTTTTATTATATTTTTTGTATTTTGATGTAAACTGTAAAATCTTTTTTACTTTACTTTAATGTAGATGTTAACGATGACCTGTCTTAAACGTCAATATGACGTCTAGTTGTTCACGTGGAAAAGACGTTAGAAAGTGGCGTTTAAAAGATGTGATTTATTCGGCCAATGAGGTCGTCGACTGTAAATCACTTTCTATCGACGTCAAATTGACGTGACTCTGCTAGCTGGGATTCCACATAAGTTGAATGTTGTGAAGGGGTTCAAACACAGAATCTTAACGATCTCGCATCCTGATTTTCATACGACTAATCTCAATAAATTAATTAATACTCTTAAATTAAACAATTATTCAATTTCTTTATTAAATTCCATTTTATTCTCCACCACCAGTGGTAGGATCAATCCTTCAGAAATGTCTGCCAATAAAGACGATAAACCTCCTTTGTACAAAAGTCTCACCTACGTCAAGAAACTCTCTCATATAATTAAACGGGTTTTCCGCAAGTTCGATCACATTAACATTGTTGATAAGCATCATCATGTCATAAAAAACTGCTTTTCAAAGTTAAAGAATAAAACTCCAACTTTATTAACCAAACTATTAACTATAAAACCAAGAAGAAGACTTGGTCAAAATTACTCAATAGGAAATAATAACTTTGAAATAGTGCAACAATTCAAATATCTAGAATCTCAAATTAACAGTGAAAACGATATCAAACAGGAAATACAACAACGCATATTATCCAGAAACAGCCTACTTTTCACTTTCTCATATATTTAAGTCCAGATCAGGCTCAATATACTTACTATTATAGTATTGGGGATCGACGTGGTTCAACAATTGAGAATAAAAATAGATGAGAAGCATAAATGCATTCATCTAAAGCGGTTAATTAAATCTTGAACAGAACCCAAAAGTGGCTGCCAAGGAAAGTATTATTGCCTAGCTGATAATGCCGGAAATGATGTAAATAATTATTGCCAAGTCAAGAGTACTGGAAACGCTGTAGAATATAAAGATGGTATAATAATTAATAGTAATACAATATTGCATTTAAAAGATAATTTGAAATGGTATTAAGCCTACAACTGTGCTCTGTTTGCAGTACAAAATATTCAACCAAATCAATAAAGCACGGAGTTAGGATATTTTATATAATTGCAATTTTAAATAAAAATAAAAATATGAAGTGCATTGATTATGAGATGCGAGAAACAGTAATTAGTCGGATAAAGACACGCAAAGGCAAAGCATATTTCAGAGGGTTTGAATTTGGCTTGTGAATAAAGTAATATAATTAAAATGATAGGTTTGTGCACATGTAAAGCCAGACAGAACGAAAGTAATTGACACAAAAAGGTTGTTACGTGCATAAAAGGAGCGTAGTCATCAATAAAAGCAAAGGACTGTAAAAATTGTGAGCAAGCTGAAGGGTAAAGCAAGATGAAGGAAAATCTAGAAAATTGCAATGAGAAATTCCTGAATGTAGGCAACAGAAAAAAAGCAAGCAATGTGAAAAGTGCGTTAATAATTAAAAACATAGTGCAAAAGCGGAGCAGTAAAATTAAAAAACGTTTGTGAGTGCAACGCTATAGAACAATATTAGTTATAAGCAAAAAGACAATATTTTAGATTTTAAGAAAATGTTAGATATTAAGTTATGTAATCAAACTTTATTTTATTTGTGGTAAATATTATCAAACCTAGCTTGCAATTAATAGTAGAATAACACCGTATCTTAGCAACATGATGCTTTCTTGTCATTAAAAAGAAGAACAATTGAACAAAATTATTTTGAAAGGTTGTTGAATGTGTGCTCCATATGTAATTGCAGTTTTTATATAATAAACGAGTATTTTGAAAAATAAAAAGTGGTCCAAATTATTGCAAAAGTGGTAGTGTACCTGTACTACAGTTTGCAACAGTTTACGCAACGAAAAATTTACAAAGTGCAATTATCATCTCCGAGGGTATCGGGAGCCGTCTCTCAACTGCAAATTACGATCTTTGATTGCGACCGAAATTACCATCGGAAGCCAGAGGTCAGCGATCGGGAATATCGTCCAGGTCTGCAAGAACGTCGCTGTCAACACCTGCACCCAGGGAAGCAGCTACAACCTGAGATATTCCAGCAGCGTCACTACGATCAGCTCCGAAGCAGCAACGAAGCGAACTTCACGAGGTAGGATAGAACTAAAAATTGAGTGTCAGCGTTCGGGAAAACAACTTAAATCCAAGATTAAACCTTGCCGAAGAGGCCTAGCGTTTTTCCAAAAGTTTAATTACTTCGTGGTTTTCAAAAATCCAACGGCGTCACCAGATTTTGGGGCGAAATCGGCCAGAATCAAGCTTCATACACAAAAGAAAGTTGGCGTGTATTCTACGTCATCGAAACAATCAAGTGGAGGTTTGACGTCATCCTAAAAACAATCAAGGCGATGTATTAATAGCTGCCAAGCGGGAACATTTAAATAATTTACCTGACGCGTTCCTCACTGTACTTCATGATTTTAAACGTGCCATTTCACGCTGTACGCAAAAACCATCTGTGCCCGTCTGTCAATTTACGAAATTGTGAATTTTATCTACTAATAACGAGCTACGTTGAGACAAATAACCTAAAATTTGAGAATACAGTCCATTTATGAACCCAACCCATGAGATAAGAAGTTTTGTCTTTGCCGAGAGTTAGCGTAATCAATATTGCAGTTAAATAAAATAGAAAGAGGGGCATTCAACCATTTGATTTGTGCGATTAATTGTTACAGTTCATTTAAATTAGGCTTAATTTGCTGACAGGCAAAGTTTGAGCACATTATACAAATATAAAAACCGAGAATTGTGTGTACTAGAACACTAATTTTGACTTATATTATTTTTATACCAAAAATAAATAATTATAGATCAATCATTTCACGACAAGCAGGCACCAGATAGGGGAGCCTTTGCACATTTATGTCAACCAACGTTGGGGCAAAAGTGAATTTTAATTTATTCAGACTGTCCCATTCAAAATAGGCCATTACAAACTATACTGACAGGGGGGTATTGTTGAATGAATTGAAAGTAGGTAGGAAACATATTCATTTTAAGGGCAAATAAATTAATTAAAATTCAATTGAAAAAAAATGATTGAGAATAAACTAAAGTAAAGATGTAAGTCAATTATAACAAAACATAAGTTGGGCACACCAAGTGGAGCTAATCACCTTAACAAAATTATGGCGGCTTAAAATGTGGGAAAAAATGTGTGGGGCACAACCTTAAATAAATAAAGATAACATAAATTATAGCGGCCCAAACGTAGGCAAGTAATAATAAAAAATAATAGGTAATTAAAAAGTGAATTGTAATTTAACAGTAAATAAATACACCACGTTGTCAGCGTAAAACACAACATAATTGTTGCTAACATTGTGAGGAATGAATAGGACTTATTAGGGACACAACCGTAAATAAACTAAGCATATTTAAAAATGTGTTCATTACAATAACTATTAAGTTAAAATATCATTTAAAACTCAAAAGTTAATACTTCATTTAAAATAAAATTACACAGAAAACAAGCATTAATAAAAGATAATTTCATAAAGTTGGCATACAGGTTCATTATTAATAATTGTAGGACAGAATAAATAGTTTCGTATTTTGATAAAAGGTCCTAATAACGGTAAAAACGTATTCATTAAAAATTTAAATAAAATTACTGATAAAAATATCACACGAAAAAGTAAAAGGACATAAGAGGAAAAGGGGGAGGAACAGGAGGAAATGCAAGCAATAGTAATTTCTACTGAAGCAGAAATCGAGGAACAGCAAGAAGTAAGTGTGCTAGGAGATCAGGTAAGAGTACAGGTAGAAGAACAAACAAGAAGAGATGGGTATTTAATGGAAAAGACGTTTCAGTCAATGCAAGAAATCAAGAAAGATTTATAAAATTTGGTACAAGAGATCATCTCTGCAGTCCTAATGTTCTAAGATCTTGCTCAACATGCTCCAGCCATTTATTGTGGGGTCTCGCTCTTCTTCTTGTGTTGATGTTCTCGCTTCTCAGTAGATACTCTCCTGGTCATCTTCTCCTCTGGTTGACGCATTACATGTTCTAACCAAAGTATCCTCTGGGCTTTAATGCAGTTCGTGATGATGGGTTCTCTAAACACACCTCGTATATCTCCTTGTTTGTTCGTCTAAACTATTCCGCGTTCACCTGCTTCCATCCAAAAATTCTTCTTAATATACGCCTTTCCCATACTTCCATTTTTTCTTGATCTACTTTATTTAACACCCACATTTCACAACTGTAAAGTACTGTTGGTCAAACAATTCTTTTATATAGTCTCAGCTTTGTCTAATGCTATATCACTTTTGAATTAAACACTGCTCTCAAACTTGTTACACTTTTATTTGCGCTATTTATCCTTGCCCTTATTTCTTCACTATTTCCCTCATTTTCACTTATCGCTGTGCCTAAGTAGCTGATTTTTTCTACTTTTTCAAAGTTGTAAGTTCTTCCTTCATTCGTTATTATCGTTATTCGTATTGCATTGCTTAATTCCTCTTTCGATCTTGCAATTATCGCTACGTCATCAGCGTAAGTAATGCACTGATGGACATTATTGTAGGTATATTGTTTCCTTGATGTTTATTTCGCTTTCTCTAACTACTTTCTTCAGAATAAGGTTAAATAGTACGGTGGAAAGCGGGTCTCCTCGTCTTAACCCCTTAGTTACTTTAAAGTGCTCGCTTTTATTTTCATTCACTTTTACCTTACATTTCATTCCACTTAGCGTCATTTTGACTAATCTTACTATTTTGACTGGTATATCAAATTCTTTCATTGCTTCCTATTAACAGAATCGTAGACTTCCTTTATGTACAGAGCGTATAGCAGTATGCCACACTCATAGCATTTTGCTTGCACCTGTCTCAATATATGTATTTGGTTCACCGTTGATATTCCTGACCTAAAGCCTCCTTGGTAGTCAATTAGAATTCTTTCAGCCCATTCCGTTAACTTCTCTTTTAAGCTAGATGCCATAACTTTGTACGTTACATCTAGGAGTGCAATCCCTCTATAATTCTGAAATTTGGATCTGCTTCCCTTTTTATGTATTGTGCATAGCCTCTTCCCATCTGCTTGGCATTTCCACGTTCTGTTTGGAATTTGCCGATACGGATATTTTATAATAAACAAGGAGCTTACTTAACGAATGTCCACCATAAAACCATTTTTGTTCTGGACAAGGTCCAGGTACCTTAGAGACATTAAGCAGAACATAATTAATAGTGAATTATTATAAACGTCAAACGTCAATGACAAAAAAACAAACAACACATATTGTCGCCTCGCACGCACTTGCGTTGGCATTGGCTTGTTTTAATAATTCCATGGCATTACTGATTTTTGTAAAAATGCTGGTTTGATTTTGCGCATTCCTTCGGTTCCGGAAAATGAAAAAAATGTTAACAATAGTATGAATGGATGCAGTATTTCTTTCTCTACAATTTAGCTCTAAAATAATTAGGTGAGCAAATAATTGAATATAAAGAATTTACTATAATAATCCCTATGGTGCGTCGCGCAAGTCAGCACCCGGTATATAGCAATATCATGTGTGAGTAGTTTTAAAAACCAAAAATTTAAATTTTACCTAATGAGTTCTGCAACACGTTACAAAGAAGTTTTGTAGCTTGCAAAATATTTTGCAACGGGTCCACTAGTAATTATTAAAATTCAAACGTAACATTTAACTGCCGCTAAAAATGTGGTAAAATTTAATGGCTTCTGAATAATTTTAACTTGGTTATTAAATGTGCTCCACCAACTGAATTTTATCTATTTATTCAGGAAATAATCACGCCGAACATCGCGCGTGCATGTAAACTAATCTGAATAAATTTTGACGATTTTCTGTCAGAATGTTTTGCTCTGAATAAATATATCTCGTAAATTTTCGGCCCTAAAATCTCTTGTGCTACCCACTCGGGATTCTTGTTGAGTGGCAAATTTATTTGACAAATTCCTTAGCAAAACATTCTGACAGAAAACGTCACAATATAATCTGCTATTTTAATGCACTTGAGATATTACTGTTGATTGATTATCAATAGACTTAGGATTTGTATGCATTTAAAAATGGCAAAATATGCATGTACATATGCTCTCTAAAATCACGGAAATATGCATTTAAATATGCTCTTAAAATGTTAGAGTACCTATATGCAGCTATAGTTAATTTTAAGCAGAAATATGCATGAAAATTTCAGATTAAACAATAAAATATACCAGTAATTTTTTTTTATTAAGAAGAAATACAAAGCACAAGTAAAGCGGGATAATACACAACATACATGCGTACTGAATACTTAATCTACTTAACTCTATATAAATAATTGAAAAATCACACTTACGAATTACAATTAATGTTAAAAATTAAATACATTTTTAAATTTTCAAATATGAATTTGTGTCTTTTTGTCGGTAAATATATTTTTATATTTAGACAAGCTCCTTTCCACATCGCAGGACGTTACCGGGGCGTACTTAAAATTATTTATTTCTGTTAATGGGTAATGTTTTAATTCGTTACCAATTTCACCCTGCCCAAGTAACAAATTATTTTTTTTATTAATTGAAAACCCGTTTTTTTTCTAAAATGTTTTCAAGTTTCTGCTTGAAACATATTAATGATTTTGGTCCACGCACCTTATTAGTCGAAATTTCTGTTTCATTAATTAATTCGATGCAGTCTTGACTTGAAGATCCTTGAGTTTCTAATTTAGTAATTGTTTTACCTCAACATGCAAAATTGTATAGAATAAATAGCAATTCTTCGGGAATTTACAGCAACTGCTTTTTGTGCATTTTCGATACATATGATGTCGTTTTTATCAAATTTATTGAGCACAGTTTTTATAGTTTCGAAATTTTGGGCATAATATTCTGCTGCATGAATCAAAGTACCCCAACGTGTTAGTATAGGCTCTGGCGGCAATGGTATTTGAGTTGTGTTCTTAAAGAACGGAATTTGCAGTCAGGTTTATTCAAAATTCTTCTTTAGCGAGTATTTGAACATGTGAATGTATTAGAATTAATAAAAAAACAGGAATAATATGCAGTTCTGGCTTAAAACACTGAAAATATACATGCATTTATAAAAAATACCAAAATATGCATTTATATGCACTTTCAAATTTACGTATGTGGTTCACGTGTAATTAAAACACTTAAAAATGACACTTAGCATATGTTTGGTAAATGCAAGAAAAACATGCAAACGCATACAAATCCTAAGTCTAATTATCAACAATTCAAAATATGAAAAACCAGAGCAACAAAACAATATCGATGTAAATTATCAATTCAACAATAAAAACAATTCAATATACAGGGTGATCTGTTTCACTAGGGATAAGTTAAAATTTATGTAGCTCCGGATTTTAAAGGTGTTCAGAGATAATGTAATTGTCCTTATATGCTCAAAAGACAGAAGTTTTACATGATTTAGTTTGCTGAGCCAATTCATGCCTAAGATCGTAGAAAATTTCAACAAAATATTACCTGTAATCTAGCAGTGTGTGCAGTAGATATGTTTTGTGTTAAGAACAATTCCAAAGCGTTACGTTTGTTCAAAGAGACCTTAAGCGTGATTTTGATATCAGAAAAGCAACTAGGTACGACATTATTCGCTGATAACAGTTGTTTAACCCTTAACTGGTAACGTGCAGTCTGTGAGACTGGCACACCTTTGAAGCGAAAAATAATATACTGTTTTAATTATTTGTTTAAATATATATATATATAGAGGTTTGTTAGGCATATATTTGTTAGTAATAATTTTATTTAAAATAACCGAAAACTTAATGTAAAGAAAAAATTATAACATAATCTTCAACTTGAACACAAATTGGCAATGTACTTTTTACCAGACCAAGATAACAAAGGAAAACTTTTGATCCAAAGTAATTTTATTTATTTTACGATTAATAATAAGTAAAACAATGCATTTGTAAAAAAAACTTAAAGAAATATTGTAATTCACAGGGCCTGCCATGCCTACAAGTGGCAAAAAATTCTCACGTAAACCGTCACCTTTGAAGCGAAAAAAATTAAACTGTTTTAATTATTTTTTTAAATATATATATATATCAAGGTTTGTTAGGCATATATGTTTTAGTAATAATTTTATTTAAAATAACCGAAAACTTAATGTAAAGAAAAAATAATAACATAATTTTCAACTTGAACACAAATTGGTAATGTACTTTTTACCAGACCAAGATAACAAAAAAAAACTTGTTTTATTTATTTTACGATTAATAATAAGTAAAACAATGCATTTGTAAAAAAAAACTTAAAGAAATATTGTAATTCACAGGGCCTGCCATGCCTACCAATGGAAAAAAAATCTCACGTAAACCGTAACGTGCCGTCTCACAGACTGTACTGAACTAAAGATAAAACACATCTACAGCATTAGTTACCCAAATTTACCAATAATTGTGCGATAGGTGGGGTACCAAGAGGAGAAAGATTAGATAAGATCATTTGCCGAAAAGCGGTACTCTTTTGCTGAAAATTTGAGATTAAAATTTGCTTGCAGTCTCACAGACGGCACGTTACCAGTTAAGGATTAAGGAAAACAACAGCATTTATGATGTTTGACTGCTGTCAGTTCCTCGCTCATCTGATATTACGTTATTTGTTATTTTAGATATAATGTGGTATAAAGAAATATTTTGTAACAGTACTGAAGAAGGCTCATGGATGGGCTAAAATAGTTATAATTAATAAATTAAAATATCACAACTTAATCATGATATGTCTGCAAATAGAACCTACCAATTGGCCAAGTGAATGTTGTGTTATTAGGGAGTTTTCGCATAACGTTCCGCGAAAATGACGGCACGTTAAAGCCCATGTTACCTAGCGACGTCCACGATACAGCCAATCAAAATTAAATCTTTCGATTTTAACGTAACGTTATTTTAACGTGACGTTATGCAAAAACTCCCTATTAAAACGTATGCAGGAATGACACTCAAAAACTTACTTGGCATAAAAAAAAATTTACTGAAAGAATCCATAGATGAGGAAATCGTTCGACACCAAAATGCAGTTGTTTCTATATTGTTATGATATACACAAGGGGGTTAAAAAATCAGTTTTGGAAAGGATTAATGGAATACAATGATTGAAAATAGCAAAGATCTATTGAGATTTGAACTGAAAATGTGAATAAATATTATATATTTTAAAAAGTAAAAGAAGAATTTGTAATTGCGTAGGGTATGGCTGTTTGAAAGGTGTATTTCAAAAGTGGTAATATTTTAAAGATTAAGCTGAATTAAACTGAATGACAAATACATAATTGTAATAGTTTAAAAATTAGTAGGTGTAAATCAAATTAATATAAGATAGAGTGTAGAAAGTAAAAATATGTGATCGTTTAGGACTTTGTTTTCATTATTAGAAATAACAATCTCTGAAAAATGTAACGAAAATAATTTGGAGATTAAAATATTAAAAATAAACCCTATTTTATTAATAAACCTGTTTGGATAATAAAAGAGTAAATAAAATTTGCGAGGTGAAGTATATAAGAAAATATAAACCTGTAAGAAGAATAAAAGATATAAAACTAAGGATGAGTACAAGTATGTGGTTAAAACTAATAGCAAGCAGAATTTATCTACAAATGTGAATAACTGGAAAAGTATATAAAGTCAAGTTTATTGGAAAATTACATTTAACATCATACATTATTTGAATTGGATTACGTCAAGCTGTTCAGTGATAAGGGAGAGTTCTAGAGGAGGGCCATCAGTTAAGAAGTTACGCTCCAGGAAATTGGCAGAGGCAGTATGTCAGGTCATTTTAGTATTTCTTAATAATTCTAGCAACTAACTAAGCTTTCCGAGCAGTCTTGGTACCATATTGATGATTGCGCCTGTATTTCGAATTTAACTCAGACAATAGTTTATCGCATAAGATCGTAATAATGATTTTGAACACCCTTTAGCTTCGTTATCCCTAATTGGTAACATTTTGGGTACACCCTTTGAATGTTGTTTCCTGCAGGTGTTCGTTTGAGTTTCGTTTCGCAGCGTTAGTTTTCGGGCTAGTTAAAAATTCACCCTGTAAGAGCAAATGAGAGGGCATCTATTTATCCCTGTCGCTCCGAGACTGGTTTGTTGCTATCCGGCGAGATCCCTGCCGTGTAATTGGCCACTCTGAATGTGGTGTGATTACGCTTTGGCTGGCGCGCGTTTCTTTTGGCGTAAGTCAGTCACGAGAGGGACGTTGTGGCACAAGGAGCGTGAGGTGTTGTTCTGCTTTTTCGCCGTTGGTGTGTGTTGGTGCTCGCGTACCATGATGGCCGTCAGCTTTGCTTTAGTGTCGTAGGGCCGAGGTTAGGCCCATTCTTTCCTAACAGGGGATCAAACCCGCAGAGCTACCCAAACTGTTGGCCTCGCCGTTTTCCCGTCCCGTAAGTGCTGCTATGACTCCCACGCTTCCGCTCCTGCGTTTGTTACCGTAGGCACGCCGTCAGCCGCTGGTTCGCCCACGCTCGGCGGGTTTCCACAAAAAGGTAGCATGTGTGCATGTAATTTGAATTCTGTTGCCGCTAACTTGATGTATTTTCATCGTAATCATTTATAATGAATCACCTGCTATTTGTATGGCCTAAATTTGAGTACTGTGGCCGCTAACTTAATATATTTTGACCACAGTCACTTATAATTAATCACCTGATATTTGCATGGCCTAAATTCGAATACTATTGCCGTTAACTGAATATATGTTGGTTACTAACATTTTTAATTAATCATTTGTTGCTTGTACGGCCTAATTTGAATACTGTTGCAGCTACCTTAATGTACTTTGGCCACTAACATTTTTAATTAATCATCTGTTGCTTGTACGGCCTAATTTGAGTACTGTGGCCGCTAACTTAATGTATTTTGACCGCAATCACTTATGATTAATCACCTGTTATTTGTATGGCCTAAATTTGAATGCCGTGGCCGCTAACTTAATGTATTTTGAATGCAGTCACTTATAATTAATTAATCACCTGATATTTGCATGGCCTAAATTCGACTACTATTGCCGTTAACTGAATATATGTTGGTCACTAACATTTTTAATTAATCATCTGTTGCTTGTACGGCCTAATTTGAATACTGTTGCCGCTAACTTAATGTACTTTGGCCACTAACATTTTTAATTAATCATCTGTTGCTTATACGGCCTAATTTGGGTACTGTTGCCGCTAGCTTAATGTACTTTGGCCACCATCATTTTTAATTAATCATATGTTGCTTGTACGGCCTAATTTGAATACTGTTGCCGCTAGCTTAATGTACTTTGGCCACTATCATTTTTAATTAATCATCTGTTGCTTGTACGGACTAATTTGAATACTGTTGCCGCTAGCTTAAGGTACTTTGGCCACTATCATTTTTAATTAATCATCTGTTGCTTGTACGGTCTAATTTGAATACTGTTACCACTAGCTTGATGTACTTTGATCTTTATCATTTTTATTTAATAATCTGTGATTTAAGCTGGCCCAATTTGAATATCAATCTTGGGTCACGAACGTTGGTGGCTTAATCGCTGTCACTTTAAGATTCACGTACGGGCCGACCAAGGCCTGTTGGATTTATGAGTTTATGTAGGCCGCCCACGGCCGGTTGTATATTTAACAAGTATCATGACCACTTATGTATGACCACTTCTGTACTAGAGATAAAGCGCTTCTCCAGCTGGGGCCCTAGATTTAGGTGTAGTTTAGTCTCTGTAGTCTTGTATATCACCCAGCTACACACGTCAAACCAATAGACGAGTATTTGAACGAAGGCCTTATCATTACGACGAATCTGTGCATGCCCTTTTCAGGTTAAGGTTATTGTGTAAAAATTTATGTACAGCGAAGCCTGAGCGTTGGAGCGACACAGGTAAGTTTGACGACGCTTGCCGCAGTGACGACGAAGCTCGTGCGGCCGAGATCCCGTATCATACCCCGTTTGACCCTCAAGGTCGGGTTAAACGGGAGTCTTCTTGGACCTTGTGGCGCCTATTTATTTAGGAACACCCTATGTATACCTCCACACGCTTGCCCGGTGACTTACCATTTGAACCACGCCCATCTCCCTGAGCGTACCAGCCGAGGCCTTTAGCCTGTCCTTGACCATTCTCAGGACGAGTGTGCCACCTTTTCCCGGACTTGACTTGTAATATCCCGCCTTTATTGGGAATATTTTAATTAACTTTAATACCTCGGATATGCTCTAAGTCGGAGAATAGGTTCAAATAGCTCGAATAGGGCACAGATCAATAATAACACTTAACGAATATTTAAAATAAAATATAATGTGTTTAACTAAGTACATTTACAAATGAAAATAACAAAATTCAGTGTATATTACGGACGAGGGGAGGTCGTTGCGTCAACAAGGGTTGCTCGTGGTCGCTGGTAGGGCTGCAGCACGGAAGCCGAGCAGTCTCGTGGAATGCGCCGGCGAAAGCTACGCCCCTGGGCGATGTCCCGGAGTGGTTCGGCCCGCGCACCAGCTGCTTCGCGCATCGACTTCGGAAAGAAGGTCATCGGCCGCATGAACCAGTTGATATTTGTTTACAACGGTAGCTGCTGCGAACTCTCCACGTTAATAAATGAATTTCGGGAGTTTAACTGCTAGGACTGTTGTGCGAGCTTGCGGCCAGTTCGCGGAACTTGGCTGGTGACGCGATGCTGTTCGCTGGCAATCGGCGCTTGAAAATATGCAGCGGCCGGGCTCTCGGAGATTTCGATGTTCGAGCGAATTCGCGGCCTCGAACTGCGGATTGCAGCGGTGCAGAAACCTCCTTCAGGGAGCTTCTGGAATGCCCCCAGGATGTTGGCGGTAGCTCTTACAGGTGAGTCCCTTATCGCATAATCTCTATATGCATCCAGCCTGGCGGCGACGGGATGTTGACAACTTCCAGGTGCTTTAAAACTCGGGCAAATTAATACAATCGTAATGCGGCTTTCGAGAACGCAATTAATCTGCGCGCTCTGCACTCGGATGATCACGGACGGAACGGTGGCGGTGATCACATTCAACGGATTACAGGAAAGTTAGTTTACAAATTCCGCGGCTTCGGCCTTTAACTAACAGCAGTCTGGTTACACGGGATGCGGGGGAAATTAATTACGTAGCCGCGGTTTCGGCCTTTGACTAACAGCGATCTGGTTATACAGGATGCGGGGGAAATTAATTACGCAGCCGCGGTTTCGGCCTTTAACTGACAGCAGTCTGGTTACACGGGATGCGGGGGAAATTAATTACGTAGCCGCGGTTTCGGCCTTTGACTAACAGCGATCTGGTTATACAGGATGCGGGGGAAATTAATTACGTAGCCGCGGTTTCGGCCTTTGACTTACAGCGATCTGGTTATACAGGATGCGCGGGAAATTAATTACGAAGCCGCGGTCTCGACCTAAAAATTAATGACGGTGGACGGGTTTGATAAGGATCTCCAGGTTATCAGTATGTTCTCACGGACTGACCGTAACCATACCAGCACCGTAAGAACCTTTTAGCCGATTTCTCCTTTGCTTAGACAGTAACCTGCACAGGGCAAAAGAGTAATCGTTTCAGACGGATTGGGAGAAGGCTTAGGAGAGGACCTCAGGATGGAATCTGTTCTGGGAGTTGCCATGTGCTCCTTTTTATATGTTCAGCGGCTCCCGGTCGGCGCTAGCGCTCCCCACTCTGGCGGCGGGGAAAAACACTCCTACGTACAATCCTAGCTGTCCGCGCAGCGGCTACTGGTCCGTGCTATCGCTTCTTGGCACGGCATCGAGATGCAAACGTTTGATAAGGCGGCGAATTAAATTCCAAATACGTTTCGAGTATCTTTAGAATTTTAGTTCATAAGCGAAACGTTACAGACTAGTCTTTTGATACTCACACCGTGTGGGTGTCGTTAAGTCATTTTGACACCGTAACAAGTAAGGAAGTAAGTGTCTGCAGATTTGGTCTGTTGGCTGCATGTTGTAGGAAGGTTTGAGCTGCTGATTCTGGACAGTTGGAGACGTCTTGTCTGTAAGAAAGGCTTTTTTTATTGCGGAAAGGTGCGTAAGAGGTTGGATCAGTAGGCAGATAAGAGCAGATTGGTTTGCATCCTGAACGTTGTGAAGACCAATTGAAAGGTAATTATTAGAAAAGGGCAATAAAAGACTATAAAACAATATTGTTGTGTACTAGTGAAACAAACTGGCATTTGTCATTTTAATTTCTAATCTGTTTTGACATTTGGTTGACATAAGTTATTTTGACTTATGGGAATGCTATTAAATTAATTAAAACATTAATTTTCAGAACTAAGCAATCTAGATATCGGAATCCACCCCTGATTTTCAGGAGCTATCTTGAATTATAATTATTGATATTCAAAACATAAATAGGGCAATTTAAATTTGACAACAATAAAAATATAATTCAAAGACATATTAATATAACTATACCTGCAGGTACATAGTAATGTATTGTGTAAGTAGTACGAATTCTTAACAAGCAACAAGAATTATTACAAACAGTAATTTCAGTTTTATATTTAGGTAATACTTTACAGTCAGCAATTTAATAAAATATTTATATTTGCCAATAATATCCACCTATTAATTTGTCATAACAAAACATTTCCAAGAAATATTTAGTTGCTAGGTTACTGGTTAAGGATACGATCTGAATACAAACTTCCTATTGGTTGTGTGTAAGGTCATAGGATTTTCAGCTATATTTCTTTACCAAAGGATAGTGTTGATTGTGGAGCTTTTTCTTTTCTGTATCCTTTCTGCTTTTGTTACATCGTACGTAGTATAATTACTACATAACCTTCCATCTTAAACTTAATTTGTGGGATTGCAGGATTGTCTACTCCATAAATAGGACCCAATTCAGTCTTTGGAAGCAATCATGCTGAAATAGTTTGATTGGCGTCCATATCTACTCAATCGCAGTCAGATAAGAGTTTTTTAGGTCATCTTGATTGCATGCTTGCCTGTATTTAACCGTTACTTTCGTTAAATAGATTACTTATAAGAAACCTACTAATTTCACGTTTAATCTAATAATTTGATTCTCCTTCTGTTTTATGATTGAAAACGTTAACTGTGATATTTATTCATACAGCTAATCAATTCAATCGAACGTAGTTTTGGAGAAATGTTATTCTTATTAACTAGCAATGCCACCTTCTACACCTTCGACAAATACGAAAATTATAAATTGTTTACTTTTTACTAATAAACGCTAAACGTTAAGAACAATAAGCACATGAAAACTGTTGAACGGTTCGGACAGTTAAAAATTTAAATGATCGACACGATTATCTTACATAATAAGTAAAATCCATTATCATATCATGTTATAATATCCCACTAGATGCAAAACTCTGCGTTTACACTGTTAGTAAATTTGTGCTGAAGGTGAAAAACTGTTTGCACCACTTAACCTGCAAAAGTGGTCCAATACATGGCACTACCACCAACGGAGACCGTACCCTAGTAGCACAAAATAGTTGGGCCAACGTTGGCTCATTGAAGTGTCCCACAGTTGGCCAACGGTATGTAATGTCCTCTTTTACAGTCAAACCCCAACCATCGATTTCCCAACTGAGGGCCAACTATACACATTAAAGTATTCCCAACCAGCATCCAACAATTGAACAACCAAAAGCCAACAAATAATCTAACTCAGCTTTCTGTATTAATCGGTAGGTATGAAAAGACAAATAAACAAGTGTAAATAAAAATGCCATTTATTATACATAAAGGAAAACATAAATACAATACTTACAAATCTTGTATAAAACAAGTAAGTTATAATATATTTGAAAAACGAATAATTTTCAGCAATATTAAAAAGCACCAAGTATATCAACTTTGCAAGGTTCAGAAAATAAAGTTTATGTTATTTTATTTTATTTATTTCATCCCCACTATCATCACTGCTGTATAAAATTCTTCTCTTCGCCTTCCTTTTTCTCACCTTCGTTTCTTCCGATGCAGAAACTAGTTCTGATTCACTTTCGGCCTCCTTTTTAGCGTTTCTCTTGCTTTTAAAATATTTTCTGGAAATGCAAAGACAAAATTAATATTAAATCCACGTCATTTAAATTTGACCCGCTACAAATATAAATCGCACTTCAAAATACAAATATAATTATTATAGTTTAGGCAAGGTTTATAGATTTTAAAACTTCATATTGCTATTGCATTATCTAGTTTAAAGTAGAATTAAGGTTGTAGTGTGGGGCGCTAATAGTTATTAAAGTATCAAGGGCATTATGAGCAAAATAAGCCCCCAAAATTGTTAGTGTACAAACCAAGAGCCTTTGGCTCGAGGTGTACAACAATCGCGGCACTTAGTTCATAATGCTTTCAACGTTGTATGTCATACCAGTTTTCTTATCTAATTCAAGTCAAAGTGATTTTGAATT
Source organism: Agriotes lineatus (assembly GCA_940337035.1). Classification (NCBI taxonomy): domain Eukaryota; kingdom Metazoa; phylum Arthropoda; class Insecta; order Coleoptera; family Elateridae; genus Agriotes; species Agriotes lineatus. Next base: position 118,610 of record CALNHX010001760.1, on the reverse strand, counting down.
ACATGTTCCTAGTTATCGCTTGTAATTTTCAATGGAAACAAATAGTGTTTATCTACTCCGGTGGGATAAGTAACTCATTACGTCACTCATTTGACACTATTTCAGTTAGGTAATGAAGCTCATTACACCACTCAGTTATGTAATGGTTTCATTACGCAACTGAGTTGTGTAGTGACTTCATTACGTAACTGAAATAGTGTCAAATGAATGACATAATGACATTTGCCTACTAAAATATTTTTGAAAATGACAGATCTGACATTTCTCTTAATGCACTTTTCTCAATTTTAGGCAGTCGTAGATAAAATTTTGTACAATACATGTGTGATAATGCATCATTAATATACTTGTGTGCTTACATAACTCGTGCTACGCACTCGTTTGTAACTTACACACACGTATATTAATGATGCTGTTATCCCACTTGTATAGTAAATAACTATTATTTTATCCTATTATGTTATTATGATTCTAAGCATAACTCCTTAGCAACAAGTTGCGTTAAGATGCATTTAACAACACTAGTGTCGTTAAGAAAAATAACATACAATACTTTATTAGCATTTAATCACATGTTGGCAGTACTGACGTGTATTGTCAATCTATGTCAAATTCGATGTTAGTAGGTTAGGTTTTGTTTGTTACTTGACACAGACTGACGCAAAACTTAACCTGCTAATCTCCAATTTAACATAACCTGACAGTGTTACCATCTTACCAGTGATACCACCACAGCCGATATAAGTCTCGCTGTTGTAAGTGTCACTAATAACAATTTTTCCTTTTTTAAAAAAATAGAATTTTAGGATAAAATAAACCGTGTTACGATATACGTAACGTTATCTGCTTTCTACATTACTCGAGAATTTTAAAGAACTCGCTCGTAACGTCGCTCGTTCATTCAAACTATTCTCTCGTAATGTAAAAAGCTTGAGAACATTACTTGAATCGTAAATTACTATTACTTTTTCATAATAACATTATAAAAAAATAATTTCCCTGGAGCGTTATTTTGTTATAACATACCTTAAAATAGAGTAATTATTATCAATTGATATACCCACTGGTATGATATAAACATTATAAATTACATATGAGATAAAGATCTGTTTGTATGTAGAAACAAATTTGTATTCTCAATTTTTCTTGAAAACTGCTATTATTTTAACCAAACTCAACAAAAATATGTTTAAATTTTCATTACTACTTGCAGACAAAACTTAGCTTTTTAATGGGTTCATTAACGATACTGAAAATAAAGAGCACAGAAAACAATCCTGTATGAAAGAAATATTGCAACAATCTATTTTTCAACTTGTACTACTTAGAGACATGTGTTAATATAGATCCCAAAACTGCAAGATTACTGTGTAACGTTCGTATACTGACCAGTACTAGAAAATATTCGCTTTACAGCATACACCATCCACGTTTCACATGCAGGATCTCCATTAACGAAACATTTATTGTGAAGTTAATTTAAACGGAGGCCAAAAACTGTCTTGCTTCCTCGATGTCAACCACTCATCATCTCGAACTAGTCCAAGCAGGCCTCCTTCGAACTCCACAACGTGAAACATGTTTGTGTATTCTTCTAAAAATTGGGAAAAACAGTTATAATATTGAATATATAAGAAACAAGAGTGATCACAAAGTAAAAGATTTACAGAAATAAGTACTCATATCGGCCTAAATTGTTTATAGCAAATTTGTTAGGTTAGGTTGCACGTCCCTTTTCTATTTATCCATAATGTGGGTTATTTCAAAACATAAATAAGTTACAGTACATGAGGATCATATTATTGTTAATTTTACTTACCAAATCTTGGATATGTAGGAAGAAAAGGACCCACAAGTACAAAAACAAACAACGCAAGTTCGCATGGATAATGGCGCCGGGCTCGTTGCGGAGGGCAGAAACCAGAAACCACGAACAGCGGGGTGGCGGTTGCTTGGCTTGCGCAATGCGCAATACGTCATTAATAACATCACGGGGCATGCGTCAGCTGTTGTACAAAAATTGATTGATAAACGTAATAGACAAATTTATTTATGATCATACCAAAATGTGCCATAATTACTGATGGAATTAATAAATTGTCAATTGATGAATTGGCTTCAGTATTCACTCATTCAACTTCCCTGTTATAAATAACTAAAATTCACAACAAAATATTACAGTTGGGCCAACGCACGGTTATTGTTAATAAATGCAACAACTATCTTCCTAGCACGCTGATGATATCCCAACGCTGGGCCAACATATGATTATTGTTGACAAATTCAACAAATATTTCCTATTATACCAATGTTGGCCCAACGTAGGATATTAGTTGGCAAATCTACCAACCATTTACCAACCATGCCAACTATATCCCGACGTTGGCCCAACAATCTGTGCTACTAGGGTATTATCTTATTTTACTTGAAAATTTTAACGTAAACTGTATTTTAAAACTGAACTTTACATAGTTTTGCATCTGAATAGCGACCAAATTTTGAAAGTCAATTAAAGTTTTACCTTTGCCAATTCATAATTGACCAAATTCCGCTTGTTTAATTAACACTGTGCCAAAAATTATATTTTTTGTAGAACTATTTTTATTTTTTACGTCCAAAGTTAAAAGAAAATAAAAAGTAACATAAAAATTAAAAGTAGGTACACACATAATCTATATTTCACTGTTTAAAGTTGTAGCTCTTCATCATCACTGAAATTTTCCTCGTCAGTTTCAGTATCTTCTTCCTGGATTTCTTCGTCTGTAGCTTCTTTAGTACAATCATTGTAGAATTCTAATTTTGGGTTCCTTCTCCAGTTAATTCCGCAATGGTTCTTTAACAACGTATCAGTAGACGCATATCATATCAACAAGTTGTATTTATCAATATCGGTGTTTTTGGTCTTAGTTGTGGTCTTTTAATATAGGTGTTATTTTCAAGTTATGGTGTTTTATCAGTTATTGAAACTGCTGCTAGGCAATTAAAATAGACCCGAATTATACAAACTAGAATATTGTGAAAAATAGTCATACGACTTGTACTTCATTGAAGTGTATATCTCATAATATTTCACGATGCTATACTCCTTAATACAACGAATCCATTGATACCAATATCAAAATTTTTGTATTTTGTGAAAATACAGAGTTTTCCATCTAGCCAGCCACCAGAGGGCGCTACAATTTTGAAACGGATTAAAACAGGGACTCTAGAAACGGTTCATAAGAAGGTGTAAAGCTATTGTCACAAGTCACATTATTGTTTTGTGGTCTAAAGTGAGTAGTTTGTGGTTGGGTAAGCATACTATTCTTACTAACGTAGTTTTACCATTTGTTCCTGCAGCCAGTGAATTAGTTATTAAGAATCGATATTACAAATTGGAATTCCTATGTAAGCAGAGTATCAGATACAATTACAAAACATTTGTTGTTCATATTTACTGGTACATAACGAATCTAACCTAACCGAATTCCATATTGTGTTTTGATTACAGAAATTGTGTTCAATAAACCAGAACTCTCCTCTTTTGATACAAAAATGGACGTAAAGCAGGAACTACTTGATATTATTAACTTGCCTACTGGAATGACCAGCGTCGAAGACATTTTTGGTAACGCAGCTGACAACGTATTGAATATTAAACAAGAGGAAGTTCTGATAAAGGATGAATTGCTCGCTACAAGTGCAGCCGATCAAAACTGTTTAGATCGAAAAGTTGTTTGCAGAGTCTGTGAATGTAGAGCAACCAGGAAAAGTGACTTAGTTAGGCATATGAAGACTCATACAGGAGAGAAACCGTATTCATGTTCCATTTGTGAGTATAAAGCAGCACGGAGGAGTACCTTAGTTCAGCATGTGAAGACGCACACGGGAGAAAAACTATATTCATGTTCTCTTTGTGAATATAAAACAGCACAGAAGAGTAACTTATTTCAGCATATGAAGACGCACACGGGAGAAAAACCATACTTTTGTTCATTTTGTAATTATAAAGCAGTACAGAAAATTAACTTAGTTAGCCATATGAGAACGCACACAGGAGAAAAACCGTATTTATGTTCCACTTGTGAATATAAAACAGCACACAAAAGTGCGTTAGTTGATCATATAAAGAGACATACAAAAGATAAGTCTTATTTCTGTTCCATTTCTGAATATAAAGCAGCACAGAAGAGTAACTTATTTCAGCATATGAAGACGCACACGGGAGAAAAACCATATTTTTGTTCATTTTGTAATTATAAAGCACCACAGAAAGTTAACTTAATTAACCATATGAGGACGCACACAGGGGAAAAACCGTATTTATGTTCCATTTGTGAATATAATGCAGCACAGAAAATTAACTTAGTTAGACATATGAGGACGCACACAGGAGAAAAACCATATTTTTGTTCATTTTGTAATTATAAAGCACCACAGAAAGTTAACTTAATTAACCATATGAGGACGCACACAGGGGAAAAACCGTATTTATGTTCCATTTGTGAATATAAAACAGCACACAAAAGTACGTTAGTCGATCATATAAAGACGCATGCAGGAGACGAGCCTTATGTATGTTCCATTTGTGAATATAAAGCAGCACAGAAAAATAACTTAGTTAAGCATATGAAAACACATACAGGAGAAAAACCTTATGTTTGTTCCATTTGTGAATATAAAGCAGCACAGAAGAGTAACTTATTTCAGCATATGAAGACGCACACGGGAGAAAAACCATATTTTTGTTCATTTTGTAATTATAAAGCACCACAGAAAGTTAACTTAATTAACCATATGAGGACGCACACAGGGGAAAAACCGTATTCATGTTCCATTTGTGAATATAAAACAGCACACAAAAGTACGTTAGTCGATCATATAAAGACGCATGCAGGAGACGAGCCTTATGTATGTTCCATTTGTGAATATAAAGCAGCACAGAAAAATAACTTAGTTAAGCATATGAAAACACATACAGGAGAAAAACCTTATGTTTGTTCCATTTGTGAATATGAAGCAGCACGGAAGAGTCAGTTAGTTCAGCATATGAAGATCCATACAGGAGAAAAACCATACTCCTGTTCTATTTGTGAATATAAAGCAGCACAGAAGAGTCAGTTAGTTCAGCATATGAAGATGCATACAGGAGAAAAACTACATTCTTGTTCTCTTTGTAGATATAAAGCAGGGCACAAAAGTAGCTTAGTTAGGCATATGAAGACGCACACAAGAGAAAAACCGTACTGCTGTTTCATTTGTGAATTTAAAACAGCATACAAAAGTACTTTAGTTGAGCATATAAGGAGGCATATAGGAGATAAGCCTTATTTATGTTCAATTTGTGAATATAGAGCAGCACAGAAAGGTGACTTAGTTAAGCATATGAAAACACATACAGGAGAAAAACCGTATTCATGTTACCTATGTGAATATAAAACAGCACATAAAAATACGTTAGTCGATCATATAAAGAGGCATACAGGAGACAAGCCTTATTTATGTTCCATTTGTGAATATAAAGCAGCACAGAAAAATTACTTAGTTAAGCATATGAAAACACATACAGGAGAAAAACCTTACATATGTTCCATTTGTGAATATAAAGCAGGGCACAAAAGTAGCTTAGTTAGGCATATGAAGATGCACACAGTAGAAAAACCGTAGTCCGGTTCCATTTGTGAATATAAAACAGCACACAAAAGTACTTTAGTTGAGCATATAAAGAGCCATACAGGAGATAAGCCTTATCTATGTGCCATTTGTGAACATAAAGCAGCACAGAAAACCGTCTTAATTAAACATGAAAACACATACAGGAGAAAAACCGTGAACCGTGTCCATGTTCCATTTGTGAGTATAAAACAGCACACAAAAGTTACTTAATTCGGCATATGCAGACCCATGTGGGAGAGAACCTTATTAATGTACTTAATATGACGTATATCGGCAAGAAAATTTGCTTGCGGGATATGAATACCCGTCTAGAAAAATCATAAGGTGCTAACTTATAGGAATAGAGCAATTTATATAAAAGCTAATCAATTACATAAAATCCCATTACCAACGGGATTAATAATATTGGAGAAGTGAGTATATGACAATATAAAAGCTGTAAACGAAACAGATGAACAGAAACATTAGTTTAGAATGGAGTAAATTTTAAAATGAAAAAAATTGCTTCAAATCCATAAACGAGATTGCTAAACAGTTTATTGATTAAAGATGACCCGGAAACCGAAAATGGGCGTAGATTAAGTATCAAATTGGCTTTAGTGTTGATTTTGTTTTTTATCAACACAGGTTGACAATGAGCTCAATTTGTTTAGATATTTAGAATCTCAATGTGAGTGATGCAATCGGACAATAAATAAAGAAAATCAACGAAGAGAGTATCTCCGCAAGAGTCACAACAAAATAGGTAACTGCATTGCATGTTAAAAAATTTATTGAAAATTAATCTTAGGATGTTGGAACACTCAGCTGAATGGGAACCTGGATCTTGGAAACCGTGTGTATCATGGATATCTGTGTTTATCATTTGAACACTTTAACAATAAGTAATAGCCTCTTAATGTCATGTGAATGTTATTTAATTACTTCAATTGTCACACCTATGTATAGCATTATAATGCTGAGCTGCTGAAATACACATATAAAAAAAAATAACAATGACCTGTACTAATTTGTATTTAAGTTTTATTTTTGTAATGAAGTGGAAGAATGTGTTATTTTACTGTTATTGTGTTTAAGTGTCAAAGACATGAGTTGTAATTCGTTCACTGAAATGTGGATTTTTTCATGGATAAACATAAAGACACCCTTTTGCAAAGACATTTGATTGATTTAGTTTACAGAAAATTAGTATGTTCTCTGTAAAGCACCTCTATAATACGAGCATGCTTGTCAGCCATATTGAATCACATCACAAAAGCGGCAAATTCATAAAATTAGTTACTTTTCAGAAAATGAAGATACGTTAATGTCGATACGTTTAATAGTACTAATTCGAGGCTGAACAACCGGTTATGCTCGAAGATTTTGAAATCTGAAAAACCGAAAAGACCGTAAATAGTTCATTCAAAAATGAATATAACCCACAACGAGTGAACTGTTTGACGTTGTAGGGTTATGTTTTGGTTGCATCATGGCCACCAACATGTAAACGCGAAAGTACTGTGATGCAAAGTGTTATGCAACTTGTGCGACATGCGTCTGCTAGTTTTATTAAAAGGCCGCCGAAACGACTTTTTAAAAAACGTTTATTTTTATTTTACAATGAAATATAACATTGGAAGCACACAGCTAGCCGCCGGACAATTTCTTAGATCTAGCTATGATACGAACACACTGGAACTTATCGACTGACTGGAGCTTATCTTAGAGGTGAAGGCTCCTTGTATATATACTATGTCTAATCAGCTAAGATAAGCGTTATCTCTAAAAGGGAGCGTGAGACAGGAAGCCACGTGCGTTCAAGGTTGCAGACTTGCAGTTCATATAAAGAAGCTATTATTGTTCAAGGTTGCAAGCTTGCAGTTTTACACAGGGGGCCATTGTCTAGTTATAATATAACTTGCTTGTATTATAAAGAACATACAATATGAGAGGAAAATCGAAGAAATGAATAGGGAAAACAAAAAAAGGAACGTAATAATCCACGGCATCGAAGATCAAGGCGAGGAGAGTAATTTACTATTACAAGAGAAAATAAGGGCGACCATCAGAGATATGGGAATAGAAATTGCAATGGAAGAAGAGGTAGTAGAAAATAGAAGACTGGGTAAATACCAAAGCGGAAAAACAAGACCAATTCTAAGGGAACTAGGAAAATGGACAAAGAAAATTGAGATTATGAGAGCAACCAAAGAACTAAAGGGAAGAAATATATTCATAGAGGAAGATTACTCAAAGCAGACACAGGAAATCAGAAAAGAATTGATAAGATACAGAAATAAAATAAGAGCACAGGGACATCATGTAATCTTGAGATATAACAAGCTAATAATAAACGGAGAGGAATATTACCTGGAAAACCTGAAAGAAATAGAAATAGAGAAAGAAACGACAACAAAACCGCTGACTGAAGGAACACCAAAAGAAAAGGATAAGATGGGAGGAAGAACATGTAGCGAGAGATCGCCGGAAGAAGATTTACAAGAAAGGATGCGGAAAATAACCAGAACAAATAGAGATACAGGTATAATCCCAAAAAACTCCGAGAGGAAGTAAGGAGTAAGGGAGTAAAAATAAAGACACGGGCAACGAAACGGGACATGAGTAAGGACACGAATATAAACAATACAATAAAAAATAAGGAAAAAGAAATTCAAAATGAAACAATAGGAATAGGAATCTGGAATATAGGGACACTAACAGGGAAAGAAATAGAACTAACAGAAGAAATGGAAAGAAACAACATACAAATCCTAGGAATAAGCGAAACCAAGAAAAAAGGCAAAGGAAATACATATTTAACAAATAAATATATCCTATATTACTCGGGAGTAGACCCACAACAAAAAGCGAAGGAGGGAGTAGGTATAATAATAACAGAGGAAATAAACAAAAGAATAACTGACGTTAAAACAAACCCACGAATAATAGCAATAACCTTAAAACTAGAAGAAACAATCAATATTATACAAATATATGCACCAATAGAAGGAACCGTAGAAGAGGAAATGGCAAACTTTTATGCAGACTTACAACAAATCCAAGATGAACTGAGAGAAGAAAACCAGAAGACGATAATAATGGGGGACTGGAACAGTAGAGTTGGAAATGATCAAAGCAGAGGAATGGGATGTATGGGGGGGTATGGAGAAAGAACCCAAAATAGAAACGGAAAAAAATGATAGATTTCTGCAGAAGGAATGATATATTAATAGGTAACACACTGTGGGAACAACCATTAGAAGACAGATACACATTTTTAGCAGAAGAAAGAAACGCCAAAAGCTTAATAGACTACATAACTTACACACAGGACTTAACGGAGAAGATTCAAAAAATTGAAACAAGGAAAGAAGCAGAAATAGGAACACAACACAGATTAGTAACAGCAGAATACCAAGCAAGATTAAACAACACCCAAGAAATAAGAAAATATAGTAGTCTAGCAATACATAAACTTAAAAATACAGAGAGCAAAGAAAAATATCAGATGGACACAGACAAAGAATTTCGACGAAAACGGAATATGCAAACAATGTGGACGCTAGAAGAAAGATGGAGAGCCTTCAAGGAAACACTGAAGAAGGCAGCAGAAAAAATATGTGGGGTAAGAAAATTTAACAAACACATGAAAGCGACAAGCTGGTGGACTGAAGAAATAAGAGGACTGGTAAAAGAAAAGAAGGTAGCTTGGAAAAGGTATATACAAACAAAAGAAATGGGAGATAAAGAAGAATACAGAAGAAAGAGACAGAGTGAAAGAAGCAATTAAGATAGCAAAAAAGGAATCATGGAAGAAGATGGGAGAGGGGATAACAGAAGTACACAAAATAAACACAAGGAAATTCTGGACGAGAATAAAAAGATTAAGAGGAGATAAAAGGAAAAGTATAAAAGCAATAAAAAACAATCAAGGACAAATACAAACAGATACGAAGTAAATACTAGAAACATGGAAAGAATTCTACAAGAATAAGTATAATACGACAGTAGAATCGGAAGTCAGTGAAACTCACGAACAAAAGAACCAGGAACAAACCATTAAGAGGGAAGAAGTAGAAGAGGCAATTAAAAAAATAAAAACTGGGAAAGCATGCGGGGAAGACGGAATAGCGCCGGAGATGTTAAAGGGGCTGGGACAAGAAGGAATAGACTGGTTATGGAAGATTTGCAAGCAAGCCTGGGAAGAGAAGAAAATCCCAAGAGACTGGGAAAACAACCTTATATTACCAATATATAAGAAAGGATTACAGACACAATGCGAGAACTACAGGCCAATATGCCTAGCAGAAACGAGCTATAAAATATACACGACAATTCTAGAAAAGAGACTAAGGAAACAAATAGAACTAAAACTAAGCGAAGAGCAAGCAGCCTTCAGACCAAATAGGCAAACAATGGATAATATATTTACAATCAGAAGCATAATTGAAAGAAAAATTGAAGAAGGAGAAGAGCTGTACCTAACTTTTGTGGATCTGAAAGCGGCTTTTGATACAGTTGATAGAGGAGAACTATGGAAGACGTTGAGAGAATTGGAAGTGGACAAAGAATTGATAAATGCAATAAAAAGCACATACGAAACAGTCAGAGTAAAAGTACAACTAGCAGGGCAGATATCAGATGAATTTAAAATGACCAAAGGAATTAAGCAAGGAGACAGCCTAAGCCCTTTACTATTTATAACTCTCATGGACAAGATCATCAAACAAATAAAAGAAAAACACAACCGACTAGATACAGTAATAGGACACAGGAATCTAGAAGCAATAAAAATAAGCAGTCTCTTATACGCAGATGATGTGATACTAATATCAAGCACCAAAAATAAAATGCAAAGGCTGGTAAACGCATGGACCGAGGAGATAGAAAACATGAAAATGGAAATAAACATTAGTAAAACCAAGACCATGATAGTAAATGAAAAACAAAAAGGAGATCAAAACAATAAGGACATAAAATGTAAAAACAGGAAACTAGAAAGAGTATCGACGTATGAATTCCTAGGAAGTATGATAACAGAAGACGGAAAAATGGAGGCTGAAATAGTAAATAGAGCAAACAAAGCGACAAGAATTTACTATACATTAAATAAAACGATACTAGGACACAGAGATATCGACATAGAGGTGAAAAAGAAAATTCACAACATGATAACAATACCAACAATAACTTATGCCTGCGAAAGCTGGACACTTAGAAAGAAAGACGAACCTAAAATAACTGCAATGGAAATGAAACATCTCAGGAAAATGGCAGGAAAAACTAAGTGGGACAGGATAAAAAATGACAACATAAGAGAAATAACTAAACGGGAACCTATACTAGAAAAAATAAAAAAGAAACAACTAAACTGGTACGCGCATACAGTAAGAATGGAACCAAGCAGAATGGCAAAAAGAATAATGGAAGCGGGAAAACCTATCAAAAAACAAAGAGGCAGACCCAGAAAGAAATGGCTGGAGCAAATCAGAGAAATAGGAGCAGAAAGAAGAGCGACACTGGAGGAAATGAAAACAATAGCGAGAGACAGAAAAAGATGGAAAAAATGGATACAGGACTAGAGACCGCCATCCGACGCCGAAAGGCATCAAGGATTAGAAAAGAAGAAGAAGAAGTATTATAAAGGGCTCTAGTTCTCTGAATGATGTCATTTTTTGATAGCGGTCTATTATGATACGTTTTATCGGCCTTTCTCCACTATCTCGAGTGTTTATCACACGTTTTGGGAGTTTTTAATCTAGTCCCCTCCTCAGGGGAATGAACTCCTGGTTAGTCCTGAGAAGGACTGATTTTTTTGTACGTTTTTTATCACGTACACTAGTGCCTACGGGGTTTGAACCCGCGACCACTGATCGCTGCGATTACTAGTCTGACACACTTACCGCGCTGGTGGCCTAGTTTACTGTTTACTAGCAAGATGCCCGTTCTGCGTACGGACTACAAATGTTTGTTTCTTCTAAATCTTAAACGAATTCTGCAGTCGTCGTCGTCGTCGTCCCCCTCCCTCAATACGCTAAACAATATATTTATTTATTTTATTTAATTCTCCTTCTCAACAGGTATACACCCAATTACAGAGAAGAAATTAAAACTAAAAAACATAATATTATAAAGCAAAACTAATAACAAATAATGCATAAACAAAAGCATAACTAGATTACAAAACAGAAAAAAAATAAAACAAAATTATTGTTAAACTAAACATTAATGTAATGAACAACTAATTAAAACACAAAGGAATAAAACCAGTCAGTCATAGTAACTAACTTCTAAATAGTTGTTTTAAATGGCCATCCTTGATAATTTTTAAACATTTTTTGTAATAGCTTTTTAAACTAGACGAAAACAAATCAATATGTTCATATACTGCGTTGGAATGTCGCGCTAATTTATGCAATGGCGAATGCATCAAAATATTGGTTCTGGAAAATGGCAGATAAAATAATGTATTATTTCTGCTGCCAGCTCTAGGAATAACAAAGCTAAACATTTCAATAAAATCTAAATTGCCATCTATTTTCATTTCAATGATCTTTTTGATAAACGTTACCGATTTAACAAATCTTCTTTTTTCTAGAGACAATATATTATACCGACTTAATAATGTGGTGTAAGATGTCAATAAAGGATAAAATCCAGTTCTTCTAAAAGTTAGTATTTTTAAAAACCGTTTTTGGATACTCTCGATTTCGTCTATGTAGCAAGCATATGACGATGTCCACACTAAAGAAGCATATTCCATGATAGAACGAATGTAGCAATTATAAAGTGTTACTAAAGTGTTAATGTTACGGAATCCCTTCGAGTTTCGCATTATAAAGCCTAACATTCTGTTAGCTTTATTTTTCATTGTGGAGATATGTTTTTGAAAACTCATTTTATTGTCGAACAGTATTCCTAAATCCACTGTCTCATGCTTTCTATTTAGGTTTACACCGGTCATTATATAGTAGGTAACAAGGAAACAATATTCTTCCGAAAAAAGTTCTCCTTAACTCTTTTATTCTTCACGTATCCCCTGGAAATGTATATGTAATTGCCGTTACCCTTGTATAGATTGATAAAACTATAGTTTTAGTATAACAATGGATAAAATAAAAAAATATATGTAGGTACTTCTTAAATTAATGCTGTATTCATATATTATTGCAGTATATCCGTTTCCATCACAGGGGGATAAAATTTCAGAAATTCTCCTATTTTATTCTAAGAGATATTGAGAAATTCGTGAAAACACAGTTTACCCCTTTTCACCCCTTGGGGGTAAAATTTCTAAAAATTATTTTAGCCCGTTTTATCCTGAAATAAACCCAGAGGGGAAATTAGTAATAGTTTTAACTCCCTACCCTTTTTCAATTTTCCCGTTTTACTGCTTTAGGGGTGAAATTCTAAACCTTAAAACCTCTTTCTCAAGCTTTGAAAAACACATCTATATGACAAAACAGAATGCTCTAACTCAACAAAAACAGGAGATACAAGGGGTTCTATAATTCACCCCGAATGCAGATTCGCACCTTTAAGGGTTGATTAGGGCAAAATCCTAAAACATTTTTTAGACATTTGCCTTGGATACCCCTGCAAGCAAATACCAAGTCGATATCTTATCGGGTCTAAGAGGTATTGAGAAATTCTTGAAAACACAGTTTACCCCTTTTCAACCCCTTGCAGGATTTTTTTTTTCAAAATCCCTTAAACATTTTTTTAAATATTTTAAGAATACATCTATATGCCAAATAAGAATGTTCTAACTCAAGAAACATAGGAGATACGAAGGGTTCTTTAATTCACCCCGAATCCATATTTGCACCTTTAGGGGGTGATTAGGGAAAAATCCTGGAATACATGTCTAGGAATTTGCATTGAAAATCTTTGCAAGGAAACACCAAGTCGATATCTCATCGGGTGTAAGAGATATTGAGGAATTCGTAAAAACACATTTTACCCCTTTTAACCCCTTAGGGGTAGAATTTCAAAAAATCCCTTTTTAGCACTACCTTAGGTAACAAATTGAATCTTCCACCCAAATTTCAACTTCGTAATACCAGTGGTTACGGCTCTGTGTTGATTAGTCAGGGTTGTGTGTTTCCTTTATGTATGTATAGATTATTAATACATTATTAGTAACTAGCAGTCCAGTGAGACAAATCTCTCATTTAATAAAACAAAAAAGACCGTCCCGGACGACCAGCGTCCCGCACGTGATTTCTCGAAAACCGGAAGTGTCACGTGACTGAAATTTGGTTCCTGACCTGACATGACCATTCCAAACATATAACTTTAATAACTTTTTTCTCTATCTCTTACGGTTTGGCTGCTGAAACAGCGTCCCGGACGGACGGACGGACAGACAAGTCTATTATATATATAGATATTACACAAAAAATTATATATAAACATGGCCACAGAAGCAAAGCTTGCGCGTGGCCGTTAAACAAAAAGAACTAACTATGTTCAGTGGCGGTGATATGCATAAGCGGGAATAGGCGTTGCTTAGGGGCCCGGGCCCTTAGAGGGCCCTTTGGGGGGCCCGGTAAGTTCTGCATTCGCTTATTAAATATCTCGATATCTTCTACTTCATTTGGATATAGATTGATAGCACTGCAACCTCAGTGGTCACACTCGATTTGAGAGCTTTGAAAAACTAACAAACAATTTTGAATTTTTAGAACTGAAAAACGTTTTAAAAATGCAAGACGCTGAACAGGTCCGATGCGATTTGCTTCAGAAAAAGTATTCTGATGTTCTCAATAATAATGTCGCCATTCAGTTTGTGAACGCTATTTTTTTACTAAAAGAGGATTTAAATGATTTCATGAGTGTTCCAGATTTGACAAGTTTATTCCTACAGAAATATACTGTTCTCGAACGCAATTTTGCCGAGATTATTACTGCATTGGTTTTATTCGTGACTCTCCTGTAACATTAACCACAATAGAAAGATCATTCAGCAAGTTGAAAGCAATAACACATTATTTAAGAAATTCTACGAGCCAAGATAGGCTACATGACCGTTTGGGGTTGTCAATTGAGCAAACAGCATCGTCTGCAATAGGGATCCTGTTGTAAAAATCTTGTGGAACAATTAGCTGTCAATAAGGCAAGAAAGATACATTTCTTATTTCTGTTCAATTTATTTTACGGCGTTTTACAGATATTAATGATACAAATAAATACTAAGTATTTGTTGCTAAAAACAAGGAACTGGAAGTAAAACAATTTCTGAAGGAAAAGATTGATGTAGAGGCAGAAGTAAAAGAAGTGTATATGTTTAATGGCAAAAATGGAAAACCAATCAACATCGTGGAAATGAGCAATTGGAGAAGCAAACAAGAGACCATGGAAAACAAGAAAACATTAAAGGGATCCACAATATACATAGAAAATGATTTGACAAGGTATGAAATAAAAATACAAATCGAACTGATGAAAATTGCGCAAGAGAAGAAGATTGAAGGATATAGGACAAAAATCGGCTATAAAAAGATAGTGATAGAGGGCGCGACATACTTATGGAATGACAACCTACAGGGAATAACAAAACAACCAAAAAACCAGCAATCATAAGTAATAACAAAAGCACGACGGCAAATACGGCAACCAAATATGGAATTGAAAAAGGATACGAATGGGAAAGACAAAAACGACAAAGCGTATTAAATATAGGAATTTCGAATGTCAGAGGCACAAATGCAGAAGGGGCAATCAAAAATCTATTAAGTGAATTAAGAAGATACAACATTGGATTATTGGCAGTACAAGAAACAAATCAAATAGGAAGCAAAATAATAGAAGTAGGAAATTACATATTCTTTAAAAGTGGAGGGCAGATACGGAGGCTAGGGACTGGTTTTCTTGTTAACAAAAAACTTGGACAGGCAGTTGTCGAATTCAGAGCGATATCAGACAGAATATCATACATAAGAATAAAAGGTATAAGCAGAAAATTAAGCATAATAAATGTCCATGCGCCAACGGAGGAAAAAGAAGTGGAGGAAAAAGACATTTTCTACGAACAATTAGAACTAGTATACAACGGGCTCTCCAATTATGATATTAAAATAGTAATGGGTGACTGTAATGCGAAGATAGGCAAAGAAACAATTTACAGACCAACAATTGGACGTTTCAGTAAGCACGACAACACAAACGATAATGGGAAAAGAATAATAGACTTCGCTACAGACAAAAACATGATTATCAGTACCACGCAGTTTGAACATAAAGAAATATATAAAGGGACATGGGTGGCGCCAAATGGGCAAACTGTCAATCAAGTTGATCATATACTGATAGAATCTCAACATGCGAAGTGCATCACAAATGCAAGAAGCTATCGAGGAGCTGACGCAGATTCAGACCACTATCTGGTGAGAGCGACATTAAATCAGGACATAAAAACAGACTCACGGCACAGCAAAATGAAACAAATAAAATATGATGTTGAGCAACTACAAGACCCGGACAAAATAAAACGCTACCAACATGAAATAGACATGCATTTAAATAAAACAAAAGAAGAACGGAGTATAGAAGGAGAATGGAAACGGTTAGAAGAAGCAATCAAGACAGCAGCGAAGAAAGCAATGTCTGAAAAGGGGTCTGACAATAGAAAAACGTGGTACGATTAAGAGTGTATAAAAGCAGTAGAAGAAAAAAGAAGAGCCAGAGAGATCATGATCAGCAAAAATTCTGAAGAAAGTAAAAATAAATACAAAGAAAAAAGGAAGAAAGCAAAGTCAGTGTGCAGGAAAAAGAAGAGAGAATTTAATGAAAATAAGATAAAAATGATAGAAGAGAAGCTAAAAAACATAGAAATTAGAAACTTTTACCAAGATGTAAAGAAGGAAAAAATAGGATACCAAGAAAGGACGACATACTGTAAAGACAAACAAGGAAAGCCAATAGGAAGACCTGAAGAAAGGATAAATAGATGGAAAGAATATTTCGAGGAATTATTGAACAGCAGCAAGGATAGGAAGGCAGAAACACCCACAGTAATAACCACGAAGGAACAAGAGCGAGAAGTAAGAGAGATAGAACTACCCAGTAAAGAAGGCGTCATCAAGGCTATAGAAAAACTAAAAAATAACAAAAGCGCAGGAGAAAATGGAATCGTATCCGAAATGGTGAAATATGGAGGCAAAAAGTTACACGAATAGCTGTGGATATTGATAAAACAAATATGGCAAGAAGAGAAAGAACCGGAAGATTGGTCAAGAGCATTGATAAGCCCCATACACAAAAAAGGTGGTAAAACTTCTTGTGAAAATTACAGGGGAATTGCTGTATTGGATATAACGTACAAAATACTAGCTACATTAATAAAAGACAAACTTAATATTTATACAGAGGCAATTATAGGAGATTATCAGTGCGGTTTTAGAGCCAACCGTTCCGTAACTGACCAGATATTCACCCTGAAGCAAATTCAAGAGAATTTCTACGAATATAACAAGACAGTACATGCAATATTCATCGACTTTAAGCAGGCATACGATTCTATAAATAGGAATAAATTATACGAAGCATTAGAGGAACTGGCAATACCTAGAAAATTAATAGCGTTGGTTAAAATGACACTGCAAAATACTGAGAACATTGTAAAAGTGCAAAGACAAAAATCAAATCCGTTTAGAGTCGAAAGGGGCTTAAGGCAGGGAGATCCGCTGTCAGTATCACTGTTCAATGTGGCATTAGAAAAAATAATTCGAGACAGTAGAATAAGGACAACAGGTACCATATATAACACGGACCACCAGTGCATTGCATATGCCGATGATGTAGTCATTCTTGCAAGAACAGATAAGGAACTAAAGAAAGTAATCCGCAGTTTAAATGAGGAGGCACAAAAAATGGGATTGCGAATAAACGAAGATAAATCAAAATACATGGAAATAAGTAGGGAAGGAAAAATTCAGAAGCTGTAGGATACTAACTGTGAGGACAAATGAAAACCGAGAATTAAAATTCGAAAAAGTGGACAGTTGTGTGTACCTTGGGGCACTAATAACATCAAATAGTGACAGCGATAAGGAAATAGAAGCTAGGCTAGTGAGAGGCAACAAAAGTGAGGGTAATCTATTATCAGTGTTACGAGCAAAACAGATATCGCAAAGGACCAAAGTACGAATATATAGTACAGTGATTAGACCAGCTGTAACATACAGTTTTGAAACCTGGATACTGAACAAAAAAGAAAAGGAGAAATTACTCAGATGGGAAGGGAAAATTCTACGACGGATATATGGAGGACAGAAGGTGGGGGAGATTTGGAAAAGACGAACAAATGAAGAGGTCATGCAAATGTACAAAAACCCAGACATCATAAGCATAATAAAGGCGCAGAGAATAAGATGGATAGGGCATGTCCAACGGCTCCCGAAACAAATAATGACCAAAATTATGTTACGAGCAGGTTTAATAGGGATCAGAACGAGAGGAAGACCTAGGAGAAAATGGATGGAAGCGGTGGAGGAAGATATAAAGAAGATGGGCGTGCGAAATTGGACAAAAGTAGCAAAATGCAGAAAACAATTGAGACAAATAGTTAACAAAGCCCTAGGCCTACATGGCCTGTAGCGCTTATATATATATATATATATATATATATGTTGCTGCGTTATTTACAGGTCACGAATCACTACAGCCTTGTAAGGTCAAACATTTTAATTTTGTTAGCAAATAGTACTAGGTTAAAACGATATGTTTCAAATTAAACAATGAATATAAACACTGCTGGCATGTGACTCAATGTGAAAGGATTATAACAGTAATTTAAACGTCAGTGGTCATAAACAAATACAATTTAATAGTTCTTAGCAAGGCCAAAGGGTTAGATTGTCATTAACTAATACACAATAATGCAAATATAGTCTCAAATCAATCCATTAAACGAGCATCCGATTACACCAAAATTATAAATGGGCAAGTGCACGCAGGAGGTGCAATACACCTGTGATATAGTGCGACAAGTGTATTTCCGGTGAACGGGTAATGCAGTGTATGTGTGCGCGGTAATCCCAAGTCGACATCAAGGTGGAAGGACCATCTGCACATAGAACTGCACAGGTTCCAGGCACTATAGCAGGCAGGGAAGCTGGACGACTCGAGCAACTGGTTCTGAACGCTCGGATGCAGACCGCAGGCCACAGGAGAACATGGAGCAGTTCCAATCAAGGGCGAATTCTCCTGATATAACAATAGCCACGTGTAATAGTTGGAAACATCAACAAAAGTTAATCATACCTGTGGCAACACTAAACACTTGAGTTAAACTGGGATATCAACACCAGGAACGAGCAGGGCCTAGGTGCCGTTGCAGGTGGCGTTCCTCCAAATGAATATAACAAGATCACCAGGTGCCGTTGTTTGTCAGGAATCCAAACGCATCCGGACGGGGGTGTGTGTGTCAGCGGTCCTCCAAAACGTGTGCCAAGGGTGTATATTAGTTAGAGAGACCTGTACATGTAATTAAGTTAGCGGAATATGTAGATGTAGTTTTGTAATCATTTAATTAGTTACTAGGTTAATTTTCCCGCTTTATTTGTGTGAGCGTGGCGTGCAGAGAAAAGCCCGCGAAATTACACAATAGATACAGCATTTGTTAATGGGGGCTATTTCCTGCCATATATTCTGGTGACAAGCAATATTTCAAGATCTAGACAGTAACGAATCTTTGTCAAAATTTCCCGCCAATTTAGACGTGTTTGTAACGGCCATTTTACGCAAAACTGAACCTAAATGACTTAACGGAAATTTGCGCCATGTGGCATGTTACGATCCAATTAGAAAGGATTAGCCCGAGTATGGGGGGTTTTTCAACCCTTGTATATAAGCCTTTTCGCGCCCTTGAGAAGGGGCTTCGCTTGGCTTATTTGCGGGTTGTTACGTCTTAAGCCAGAAAATTTGTATCACGTTGTTGTTTTTTTGACAAGCGTTGAAAATAAAACGAATGTTTTTTCTAAGTGTTGTTTGGTTTCTACGTGAGAAAAATTAAGTCAGCTTACCTCGTCATACAAGCGTCTACGATCCTTAGGTGGACAGCATAACACGAGAGGAACACTAAAGAAGCACCAAGCCGCTAACGACAACACCTGTTGATGACACCACGAGCGCCGCCATTGAAATTTGCAAATCTCGAATCGATTCACGATCGATTCGCGCCGGCGCACAGCAGGGAGTCCAGGACCGTATTTCGCATTTGGTAACGTTATATCAGTTATTCTGCTGCATGAATTGCCCGAAAGTTTTTGTTTATTGCCGTTATAAAAGTGTAAGGATTGATTTGAGGATAATATTAAATTAAAGCAATCGTCTCTTTGACCGTCAAACCCTAGGAACCCGCGAAATAAGAATAATTTTGAATAAATTTCTATAACCCTGAGATTATTGCATTTCAATTTGAGTCACATGCAGATTAGTTAGTAAACAAATAAGAGCTGTTTGTGGTATCCCAAGGCTGTGCTTCGTAAGCTAAAATTAAAAGTACAGGTAAGGTGTAAAATTTCACTTAGGCATCCCCTTTTGTGCGAGGGCTTAATAAGCAATTAAGTAATTAGCGATTAAACAAGGGGGGGTGTAAATTTAAGGGGTATCACGGCAACTTTTTGGCGCCCAGAAACGTGACGCGTTAGGTCTGAGGGGTAATTTGTTTATATAAAAATAGTAAAAATGAAAATGAATATCAGTTGAGGTCAAAGGGTCAGAATAATATCGAAGATAAAGTAGAGGAAAGTCAAGTAGTACAGGAAAATAGGAAAATGCAGGTAGAAACAGTACAATCAGAGCAACAAAGCATGGGGGGACGAGACGACGACATAAAGAGAATGTTGAGGGAAATAAGTCAGAATATAAATAGTGAGATTCAGAATATGAATAGTAAGATAGAAAAATTTGGTCAGGAAGTTAAACAAGAAATCACACAGGTAGTGAATAAAAAGCTAGATGAAATAAATGATAGGATAGCAGTAAATAACCAGGAACTTAGACAGGAAATACAGCAAAGTGATAAGAAATGGGAAGAATTTGAACTTAAAGCTCAGGAAAGGTGGGAAACAATACAACAACAGTTTATAAAAAGTAATGACAAGATAGAGAATCTTGAAATCAGATTAGATCAGGAGCAGGTTTTAATAGAAGCAAAATTAAACACAAGATGCGAACGGCTTGAAGGAAAAATAAGTCAGGAAGTGCGTCAGGTAGAGATAAATACTGAAAACAAAATAGGGATCGTTAGTGAAGAAAATAAAAAATACATTGGAAAACAGTGTCGTCAAATTAAAACTGAATTAGAAAATGAAATAGGGATAGTTAGGGAAGAAAGTAAAAAATACGCTGAAAAACAGTGTGAGCAAGTTAAGATTGAATTAGAAAATAAAATAGGTATAGTAAGGGAAGAAACTAAAAAATGCACTGAAAAACAGTGTAGTCAAGTTAAGACTGAATTAGAAAATAAAATCGGTATAGTAAGGGACGAAACTAAAAAATGCACTGAAAAACAGTGTAGTCAAGTTAAGACTGAATTAGAAAATAAAATCGGTATAGTAAGGGACGAAACTAAAAAATGCACTGAAAAACAGTGTAGTCAAGTTAAGACTGAATTAGAAAACAAAATCGGTATAGTAAGGGAAGAAACTAAAAAATGCACTGAAAAACAGTGTAGTCAAGTTAGGAGTGAATCAAAAAATAAAATAGGTATAGTAAGGGAAGAAACTAAAAAATGCACTGAAAAACAGTGTAGTCAAGTTAGGAGTGAATTAGAAAATAAAATAGGGATAATCAGGGAAGAAAGTAAAAATTACACCGAAAAACCGTGTGGTCAAGTTAACACTGAATTAGAGAATAGAATAGAAAATTTGGGTATGCAGGGGAATAATAGGCCCGAATATAACATGGGAGCAGGACTCATCATATTGGATGATACTACAAACAACCTTAATATTAAATTTTATGGCCATAACGGTAAGCTACACCCAAAGCCTGTCATTAAAAATTTACAGGTGGACTTAGATAATTCGAAAGAGCGGTTAAGACACAACCACAACAGGGTGACTGAAATTAACTGTTTAAAATCCATATTAAAAGGAAGCTCGAATACATGGTTCGAGAGTGCCGAGGAACAATGTTACGATTTCGATCAGTTTAAAGGAATGGTTAAATTAAAAATAGGAGAGGTCACATATAGCAAACAGAATTTTAACAGTACTAGGGAGCAGGTAGTAGTGCGAAGCTTAAGAGTAGCAGACAGGCAGGCAGGTGTTTGTGCCAAGTTCGTTTTACCGTTTATGGGACCGTATGTAGTTCAAAGCAAGTTTCGGGACACATATGAATTGCGATTTCCAGATTCAGACAGAATTAGGGATAAATTTCACTTATCTCAAATTTATCCATATAAAAGCGATAGGGATGAATAAAGTCCAGTGTAAATTGTAATAATAGGTGTAGGTAGATAAACATAGGAAGTAGGTAATCAAAAAAATTATAGGAAGTATTCAATAGAAAATTACTACATTTAGAATAAAAATATTATAACTATGTGTAGCAAAGTAGGAATAAACTAAATAGGTGGTAGGCAGTTAGGTTACACATATAAGATGATAAGAATGGTTATATAAAGATAAAATGGAATAGGGGGGATGAGTTTAAAAAATGAGCAAAATTATAAGAATAAAAACTAAACTGAAACTACTCTAGGTTAAGAAAGGGGCATAGAAACAATATTTGTAAGGGTTAAGTTGTAAATAAAGGAAAGTCAATGCAAGTTTGAGAAAATGTGTGGAAATAATAATTTAGAAGTACAAATTAGAAGGATTTGTTTATAAAGAAGCAGAATGTTAGTGAATTAGGACAAGTGCTTAAAACTAAATTGGCATAGCAGCAGGAAAGGTGACATTAAGTAACGCTGTGTTAAAAGAAGGCAGGCATCTGGGAGATGTATAGGTTATATATTGTACTACATGGGGGGAAATAGTTTTTAAGTATAGGCCAATTATGAGCCAAGGTATGAATAATGAAAAAAATATAGGAGGTAGCCGATGAGCACACTATATGTATTGTAATACTGGTATGAGAAGTCATGAATGATTGGTATTTATGGGGATGCATTTAACCATAGGCGAATAAATATCTAGACGTCTGACCCATGTATTCATTTTATGGGGTAGTGTGGGAGCCGTTCTAACGACGGCGCCACCGTCGGCCACAATGTCGTAACAATCACCGCGCTACGTCCTGTCAGCATTATTAACTGAGTGAGAACTAGGGATGGGCGCGTGACGTGAAAACAGTCGTGTCACGTCGTGTCACGGCGTGTCACGTCGTGAACGTGACTAATATTTGAAAATCGTGACGTGAACGTGAGTGAACGTGAGTGAAAATTTCCAAGGCGTGATTCACGTTTCACGTTAATTTCACGTTAAATATTTAGTAACGAATAAAAAACTGCAGGGTGCAGCAACTTTTAAATTCATTAAATCACAAATTGTGCCAAACAAGTTACATAATGTGGTTTTATTTTTGGACCCTAATTATAAATCCTTAAAGTTCATACCTTCACATAAAAGAGAAGATTATAATGCAAATATAACTATAGATGATAATGATGAAATACATAACAAACGACTCAAAACTGGTACATCAGCATCAGATTCTTATCTTTCTACACTTAGAGATAGCTCTGACGAGGACACATGTAATTAGGATAATGTGGAAACAGAACTAAATTAGTATGTTAAATTAAAATTCGGAAATGTAGATGACATTTTAGGATTTTGGAAAAACAGTGTAAATACGCCACTGTTAAAAAAACATGAGAAATTTTAAACATACCGGCAAGTTCCGCTACAAGCGAAAGAGTATTTTCTACAGCTGGGCGAATTTTAGAAGAGCGCAAAATTCGACTAACGCTGAAAATGTTGATTACATATTATTTTTAAATCAACATTTTAATGTTTAGATGTGTAAATGAACTTATTATTCTAATAAAAGTAATGGTTTGTTTTTTATACTCGGCTAATGCTGAAAATGTTAATTACGTTTTATTATTAAATAAAAATATATTGTGTAGATGTGTAAATGAACCTATTTTTAGAAAAGTACGTAATGTTTTGTTTTGTTTACTCGACTTAACACTGAAAATGTTGATTACGTTTAATTTTTAAACGAATTTATTGTGTACTTGTGTAGATGCACTTATTATTCTAATAAAAGTAATGTTTTTTTTTTCTATACTAACCTTAACGCTGAAAATGTTGATCCTTGTACGTAAAAGTACTTTCAAACCTACGAATTAAAAGTGTTGCTATATACCTTCTGTACTCATACCAATAAAGGAAACGTCAATTCCAATGACAGCTTTTAGTATTAAAAGTAATGTCTTTGAAGACATCTGCAAAAAATATATTTGCGAGAAATCGGTATTTATCCCTTGTCGAAGTTATTGTAGTAAATTTTAATTTTTTTCTTTTTATGTCAATTATTAATTCTGATTGCAACATATCACGTAAATTATGTCAGGTGCAAAACATATTTTTAGTTCTCTTTAGGGTTTTTTCGTTGGTTTTAAATTTGAACATTCTGTTCTATCTGAATTTAAATTTTGAAATAAAAGCTGCGTGTCACGTCGTGAGTGGCGTGTCACGCCGTGAACGTGAGTGAACGTGAGCGTGAACGTGCGTGAACGTGACTGTTTAAAGCCAGCGTGAAACGTGCGTGACGTGAGCGAAAAATCACTCACGCGCCCATCTCTAGTGAGAACTCAAGCACCTAGGGATGTCCTTTCTCACTGCAAAATTAAAGCTGACATTGACATTGAATTCATTTATGTCACAAACGTTAAGCGTTCCTAGTGTATTATAAACTTTTAAATAGTATTATTTAAACATGCGTCCCCCGGGAAATAAGTGTTCCTACAAAAATTGCGAAAAAAGTCAACGAACTGATCCAGGTCTCCACATGTTTTACTTTCCTGTAAAACATGAAGAAAGATGCAAGCAGTGGGTTTTAAATTCCGGAGGTAAATATAATTAAATCTGTTCACTATGCAAAATCTTTTATCAATAACAATAAAATTGAAACAGCTCTGTTGGAACATTGTGGCAAATAAAACATTTTCAACACCTAGCAAAGTACTTTACACTTTTTCCAAATTATACTTAGAAAATTTGTTTTTGATTTACAGTTTAATATATCTTTTTGTAATTAATTAATATTTCGATATCTTTTTTGTCTAAACTTTGCCTATGCTTTAAAACCAAAGAACATCACAACTTCCAGAAGCGGGGCACAGTTGACTAACAACAGTAAATTGTTACTTTTTTATTTAAATAACACCAAGTTAAAAGCGGCAATTTGATTTTTTCAGGTGGCACGGATTTATTAGATATGCCCCCAAGTAAATTGGGAAAGAAAAAGATCTGTGAAAATCATTTTGAAACTTCGGCCTTTGTGAATGTATTAAAACAACGGCTCAATCGTAACAGCGTTCCTAAACCAATAGAAAATTCATCTGGTAACCCAATTAACAATTCAACTGAAAAAACTGTTTCACCGTGGGAGGCGCTTCTTCCTCAACAGCCAGAGAATGTTCCACAAACTACCATCCGTGATTCTGAACCACGGTTGTTAAGACGTTCCAAAACCCCAAAACATGCTATAATTGATATATCAAGTTTGGTTCCGTCACCTAAGAAAATCTGCATGGATACAACTGCCCTTTCCCCTACGTTGCAGTCAATTTTAAATTCGGATAGGACTGCTCCGAAAACACCAAACACTCCGACAGTGACAGTTAGTTATAAGAAATTCTTTAACTCTCCTAAAAAGCACGCGTTATTAATTTCCGACAGCAAGAAAACCAAAAAAATAAAAGCACAAAGAACCGAAATATTACGTTTGAGAAGAAACATTAAAAAGCTGTCAACACAAACTAGCAGAAATGAGAGAAAACATAATACATTTCTTAAAATGCAACTTTGCCATAAATCTCGCCAACGTTGGGAACCAGAGATGATTAATTTGGCTATGAACATTTACTATTCTTCTCCGTCGTCCTATAGAAATTTGAAAAAGCACGGAGTTATTCTTCCCGGTGTGTAGATTTTACAATCGTACCTTAATAACATAGTTGTTTTGCCAGGGTTCTCAGATGATGTGTTTTTGCGAATTACCAAGAAAGTCGAAAAGTGGACGCAAAAACAACGGCTGTGCGTCCTAATGTTTGACGAAATAGCGCTGAAAAAAAATCTAGACTATAATAAGAAGCACGATTTTATTGAAGGATTCGAAGATCTTGGTGAATTGGGCAGAAGAGAAGAATTGGCATCAGAAGCACTCGTTTTTATGGTCACCGGATTACGAAACAGATGGAAAATTCCATTGGCATATTTTCTAACTGCCAATTCTACAAATTCAGTGCATTTAAAATCTTTAGTTGAAATATTTTTAAACAAATTAAAACAGTGTGGTCTTATTGTCAAAGCTGTTATTTGTGACCAAGGATCTAATAACAGATCAACCGTCGCTAAATTTAATATAACAGCAAACAACCCTTTTTTAAATATCCAAAATGAAAAGTTATACTTTTTTTATGATGTACCCCATCTTATAAAAAGTATTCGAAACCAGTTAATGTCACACGACTTTTTCATAAATAACGAGTTGGTTTCTTGGAAAGTTATTAAGGATTTGTACAATTTAGATAAACAGAGTGGAACAGCCAGATCAATGCCAAAATTGTCGGACATTCACATTTTCCCGAATTCTTTTCAGAAAATGAGATGCAAGTTAGCATTTCAAGTATTTAGCAATTCCACGGCTGCTGCTATCCGAACGAGATTATCAACTGGACAACTTCCTTCTTCTGCTGAACCTACTGCAAGATTTGTGAAGTTTCTTAACGATTTATTTAATTGCCTTAATAGTTCAAATCTCCGCGCAAATAACATAAATCGCGTACCGCTTTCCGAAAAAAATATACATATAAAAGCAATTTTGGAATACGCTCTGAAAGTGTTACCTTCTTTGAAAACAGTTGCGGGTAAAGTACCTCCATGTTTTCTCGGATTACTGCAGTCGGTGAGATCAACTTTATTACTGTATAATGATTTAAAAAATAATTATAACATTGATTATTTATTAACCAGACGTTTAAATCAAGACAGTTTAGAAAATTGTTTTTCAGTAATACGGAATAAGGGGGGTTTTAATCATAACCCTACTTCAAAATCCTTTAGATTGTCTTTTAGACACTTATTTTGCGCAAATCTAAAAAAGATTAGTACAAGTTCTAATTGTGAAGAAGATGAAAGTGATTTTATTTTTAATAAATATGACACACAACCCTTAACCACGGCTTCCAAATCAAATACATCATGTCGTCTTTTAGAAAACGTAAATCTGAATCTAAACAAAATGTCGTTAAAAAATGCTACATTAGAAAATTGTTCAGTGAGATATACTGCTGGATTTATTTTACGTAAATGTTTATCTAAATTTAAGTGCAGCAAATGCGAAAACGGACTAAAAAGCAGCTCTGTTATGAATGAATCTACTGAAGAGCTTATTAAACAAAAAGCTTATCAAACTAGCACTAATTTAGAATTAGGTAACTTATGTCCGCCCTCAAATTTAACAAACAACGCAGTACTAACAACTTTGAAGGTCTTTGAAGAAGTCTACCCAAAAATTAAACATAATTATAATATACTTAATAATTTATATAAAGTTGCAGAAAAACAAGTTAAAAAAATGTTTCCTGAATTCTTAACTTCTGTTGAAAATGATGAGTGTGAAGACCACCGCAAATTCATAATTAGGTATGCTTTAAGTAGAGGGAAGTGGATGGTTCTGGAACCTCCCCCCACCACTTGGCCTTGAGTTCAAGGCCAAGGCCACGTTCAATCCCAAGGTCACATGCAAGGCGAGGCCACGTGCAAGCCCAAGGTCATGTTCGAAGCGAGGCCACGTTCGGAGCGAGGCCACGTTCAAGGTCAAACCCGCGTTCGAGGTTGAGGCTACTTTAAAAAAATTCAAGGTCAAGATCGCGTTTACGGCCAAGGGCATAGAAAGAGTTAAGTAGTGCTTAGAACAGACTGCGCTTAACATATTTATTTAAAAAATTAGGCATGAAGTAAACGCCTAGGATACTTCATGTCTAAATTATGACTCGACTAGGATTCGAACCTAGGTCTCCCTGTATATCCGCAATCTGCAGCCGAGGGTATCTTTACCTCTAGACCATCGAGTCTGATAGAAGATTTGGTTACTCATCCAGAGCACCTTCGTAGAGTGAAAGATACACATAATTTAATAAAAAAAGTTATATTTAAGATGCACATACAAAGAGTAATTACAGTAGTGGCTAGACTAAATGATTATAATACCAACAGATTAAGAAATACGTTACAGACATACACATTAGAGCGAATAAAATAGTGCTTAAAACAATAGTAGATATACAGCAGGAATTATCCGCGGGCGAGAGCAGCTTCTTCAAGACATCAGGTTTATTTTTTAGCAAAATCGTTTGCCAATTCGTATCTACCGCATATGAAGGGAAATGGTATTTTATCTTGAACGTTAAAACGTTATGTTCAGTAAAGTTGTTCACTTCTATTTTAAAAACGGAAATAGTTGTCAAGGAACTGGTATCCATTTTACGCCACGTCACGTTGTGCACTCCATCATTGTAGGCGAAAGAAGCTGAACTGCACCGCGGCGGTTGAAGGACGTAGAGAAACCCATCATGAACTGCAGCGAGAGCAACCAAAAATTGTATTGGTAGCATGTTCAACAAGTCGATGGCAACTAGTGAATGGTTTGGCGCCGCACTTTGCATCACTTATGACAACAGCAACCTTTTGTTTTGTCGGCCGCACCCGTTCCATTGTTGCCAGCCACATCTACTCCTGGGGAAAAATTCAACGCATCGAAGTTGATAAGTCAAGTCTTCGATGGTTTGTAATTGCTGGTAGACCTTGGCAATTTTGCAGTTGGGTGACCAACGGAGGTGTTCAGATAGGGGTTTGTCATTGCGCTCCCAACCAGAAATTTGAACTCCGCAGTAGAAACACTGTACACAATTAATCGTGTCGCTGATGCAAAAGAAACCGGCACCTGCTAGCGATTCTGGAGTTTGACCTCGACTCCAATCGCCGAATGTTCGTAGCCGTTTGGAGTAGCTCCCAAATTCTGGACGTCGAGGTTCTGAGCTCATGATGGCAACTAACTACGCACACGTTTGTGAAAGTTTTATATTCTACAATTCAAGGTCACAATCTCGAAGCTTTAAAATAAAACCACAGAAATATTTCTAAATATATTTATTTATTTCCAAGTATAAGTTATATATGTAACTTCCCCATCCTCCAGTAGGCCTAGGTACCGGTCCACTGGCTTGAAGATGTTGGTCTGCCACCACACAGCTGACGATCCGTCGAAGACTGCAGGCCACGTCCGTAAGGTGGTCGTCTCCGCTAGGGTCTCTCCTTGTAGGTTCAAGGCGTACTCCATTGTGACCACTGCCTGGAGAGACCGTTGAGAGGATGCTGGAGGGCAACTAGCCAAAAACCGGCGAAAATGACGGTAAAATTGTTCTGCATTCTTAAAGTTAGTTGCCATAGCTGCTTGATGATTATGGTAGGTGCTGGAGGATTATGATGACTGTTACAGAAAACAGGCAACTTAATATAGGAGCGTAGTCAAGGATGGGAACGTAGAAGGTCAAGGGTCTTACCTTGAGATTCACATATAAAGCGTAACGTTTTTCCACCACACGGCTACCAGTCATCATGCCTGATATTGTTGTTGATGCGCTCTTTGAAGATGCTCCTACATTTTACAAGGAGTTTGAATACTTCATCACCTCCGAACCGAGACCTCCATCAGCTCGTCAACTCCAGGCTGCCGTAACAATAGACTATTCCATGAGTCTTGGAAGCGAGCGCCTTTGGCAGTCGACCCTCCTGAGGACGCTACCCACCACATACGAGGGTGACCCATTCCTGTGGTGGCGGCGGCATGTAGAGGTCCCCATCCAGCGCTTTCTCGCTCGGCTAGCAGATGGGGATGTAGTGTATATTACTTATTGTTGGCTTAATTAAATATATGTATATAAAGGGGTCTGTGTTTTTATTGCACTCCTAGCGACGTCTATGATTATTGATATTTTATAAGTAGAAGCCCACGCTTTCAGTATTCATATCCAGTTCGACGCTTGAGCAATGCCTATCGATAAATTTGGCAAACATATGCATGCGAATTCCACGTCACACCCGCAGGTGTTTGTGGTTGAAGAGCTAAGCGAGCTTTATATTATGAACGAGATTTACAACTAGTATCCATTGCCGTCAATGATGATAGATGGTACATCCTACCGCATGGTGACATCGAATATACTATTCCCTTCCGTGAAGCTGAAATAACAAACGTCTTACTTTTTCCCGAAAATACCGAAATCTATATCAACAAGTTGGGGTCATATAACTTTCGCGAAATGATTGGGATGACATTAAAAAGGGTGATATGCTAAAATTTTGGGCAGTCAAGCCAAATATGTTATATGTGGAATTTCAACTCAAGGTTCCCATAATTGTTGAGTCCAAAAGGTAGTGCAGTAAACATGACTTCAAGGTTGCGTTTACGCTCACCTCCTACCACATATAACCTTGGAAATGTGAAAATAAAAGCGCGTAGAAGAGTCTGCAAGGGTAGTAGCATCCGATAGTCGTGCAGAAATGGAAGCCTTGTTGAAAGCTATCGAGGTAGTTCAAAGTAATAAAGCAAGAAAACCGCAACCACTGTTCTGTCCAGAACTTCTGAATAGTAGGACGTACAAATTAAATAAATCAAGTTCTAAGTACGTGAGTGTAGGGTTTGATTGGAGTTCGCAATTTAACCCAAGTATTATAATACGGGTGCCAAAAATGACTGGGTGCAGTTAAATGAATGGGAGTGGACAGCCCTGATTGCAATCAAGGAGTGATTTCCAACTACTTGTATTCTCTCGACGGTGAGTGGCCAGCTCTGGAAATAGGAAAGAAGAGGATTGTATTTGAAGCGATCCAGACAAGGAAAATAATCAAATTGGAGGAAGTGGGCTTGTCAGAGGTGCGTTTAGCGAGCGAAACTGTAGAAGAATTGTGGCGATTGCAGAAACTCGTGAAGTGCGATTCGCACAATTAAAAGCGTACACTTTGAGAGTTTCTATAAAGAGATAGTGAAGGGTGTAGCAAACCTTTGTGGAGACTGTTTAGTAAATGTATGGTCTGTAGTGGATCAGCTGGAGGAGAACTCTGAAAGACTGCGTGTATGGTGGAAGTGCTAACGTTCGCGAGTTCTATGGTAAAGTGCGACATCGAAGTGGAAGCTCTGAGTCGTCAGTTGGCAGTGTAGTCATGTGGATGAATTATAGAGAGGCTGCTCGACCGTTGCAAGAGACGTACCTAGTGCGGTTGAACGATTAGTGAGTTCGTTAAGGATTTAGCTTTTGAAGCGTCGCACGAAGTCATATATGGGTTAGGACGTTCGGATTCAGTGACGAAGAGTTGTATAAAAAAGAAAAACAGTACAAAATGGTGCAGCTGTCGGTCAACTATTTTTAGACGGAGCCATAAATGAAGGCCTCCTTGTAGATTAATGGATAGTCTTGGCCTAAAATGGCATATGTGTGAAGTAAAAGCCTTTATAGAGAGGAAGGAAAATGAAGAAGAGCGTGCAGTTTGACGACTCGAAGATAAGATTTATAATTTGCATACGTGGACGTATGCGTATCGAGAAGCTCGAAAAGGACGGTGGGAATATGCAGGTGTGGATAGGTTGCGCTTCCATCGGAGGATACTTACTATGGATGAAGTACTGCGAGACGTCTTGTGCACCGAACATAGGCAGACAATTTATGTAGAACGCTTTTCTACTAGTACGTAGATGTTTAATCATGTAGTTAACTATATATATTGTAAACAAATAAAAAACAATAAAAATTAAAAAGGTTGTTTTATTCCATTATGTAGTGATTGTAAATATGATACACGTTAGATAAAGCGCAATAACAAATCGGTTTGGAATGATATAAACAAGCGGGTTGTGATGGGGTGAGGGCCGGTCTTTCTTCCACTTCGATGATTGGGATGGTAGTAAAGCGGCGTAGAAACGTTGCCTTTTCTCGACCTTTCACATATACTTCGGTGGCACCTTGCAGAAGACGTCGCAAGATTGCAGGAAACATGTATGCTGGAGTAAATCCCTCATTCCAGTCGATGCAATGGTGATTAGTCATTACCCAGCGGGCTTGTTGTTGTAAATGAGGTGTTAAGGAATGGAGGGCGAAAGGGGGTTTAAAAATGTGGTGAGATACTGAGGTACCGTCGTAGGAAGCCAATTCTTTTGGGGTAAAGTGCTTATCGGACGTCTTAAAACCTTGAATATCGATAATGATCTTCATCGTATTAGGTATAGGGAGCATGGTCTAGTTACGCTAAAAGTCGAGGTGCAACTGAAGTGTTTTGCGAAATTACAGTTGTTTAACTGCTTTTGACAATGCGTTGTAAGTAAAAACCCGATCGTGAAGAACGAGACAATACGCAGTTGTGTTGGCTGGTACGTTAGCGGAAGTTTCAAATTCAACACGAAAAACGACAGCGTTTGCATGAAGGTAGTCTTTTTGATGGGAACAATCGATTACAACAATGGGCGCCTTGTCTGCAAAGTCATGGCGGGAGAAGAAGGGCTCATCGATTTTGCTATAATAAGATGATTGAAACTTGGAATACATGTCGTATAATGTTGCGTAATGATTGAGTGCATAATTGTTATGTAAATTGTCGTATGGAATCGTTCGGTGTTCAGATAAACTCGGAAATTAGTAAGACCAATTTTATCGAACTTAGCATTGTCTTTAGCGATTAGCCCCGAACGACCTGATTGAAACCCTACGATGACATATCTGGGGGTTTGTAATTTTGTGCTTGTAGCGATAGCGTGAGAATGTTGAGTCACAGCATGAACACCGGGTATGATATGAAGCTGCCAGCTGCGAAATGCGACTTGAGTGTCAATATTTTTATCGATGTATTTGGTCAGGGCTAATTCTTGAGCAAGACCTGGAGTGATATGAGGAACCTTCCAATATAGTTTGTCAATCGTAACTTAGCCGTCTCCCCTACGGTAGCACTGAATACGGCGTCGGCATCGGTATTGCTGCGAATTAATACGAGTTCTTGTCGGATGTTAAGTATTACTTTACCATAATCTTCGGCGAATCCTAACAGCATTCTCAACGGTATGCAGGCACTAAAGTTACCTTCCTGATCGGTAATGGGAGGATCGCCGCCGGCAAACCAACCTGCATTTTGAAGCTTTTTAACGTCAGCGGAACTGTAGGACACATATCCCTTAAGAGTAGACGTAATACCAGGTTTGGTGACAGAGTCGACAACGACGCCATTGATTTCGTATCGGATTTCGCTAAATAAGTGAGCCAAACCATTGTTAAGGAATTTAGCCGTTGTAACTTCGCCGTTTCCTTCCGCAACTTTCCCTCTAGGTATAGATAGCTCAGGCCGGGAAGAGTTGACATATCTTCGGGAATTGGAATTCGAATTTCATCGTTATAGTCAAAACGGTTTGTATACGGTTGATGTGTGTGCAATTGATTGCTAATGATAGAAGTGTCGACGAGGACTCGCTCTCCAATATTTAAAATACTCATTACACTATTGTAAAGCCTAAGGACCGCAAGAAGTCTCTGTTTGCTTTAGTTAGCTGCGTGGTGGACGAAGCCGTACTGATCTTACGAGGGTGTGGGCGACGATTCTTATAGGAAGTAAAGCAGGGGTGGTACGGAGTGGTGAATCGAAAACCCATTACAGTTTCTTTAAATGTAATGTTACCGTAACGGTCTCCTTACTAAAACTGACAGGATTATCCGATTGGTCTAGTATTTTAATAGTTAAGTTAGTGATCTGTTTCGTGCTGATCGGTAGATAGATGACAGGGTTAGGGGTTTCCACTATTTTGTACCCGGGTGGTACTATGGGGAAGAATTGGTGAATGATATGGCCGGGCTTACCATTTTTATATGAACCAACGGAGATGTTGCAATGAATAAGAATCGAGTTGATGTTCAAAATTTTCGTAACATGTTCAGCTGTGTGCCACCTATCTGCAGCATAAACTTTTTTCTCAAAGCCTAACATGTCCCGGATAGTATTGTCGCTTTGAAAGTCGATTGGAACGGTAGACTTTATTTCGGTTTTTAAGGTGCTGTTGTTTCCACGTAGCAGTACCTGTTTAACGCCCACATCAGAATCGAGTTGGTTATGTAAAAATTCGGCAATGTCCGTAATTTCATATGCTCCCTCCGGTATAATAATAGGAGGTTCTCCAACAAGATGAAATTCATTGTTGGGAGGTCTAACGTTTGGAATAGTATAGTAGGTTTCGAAACTTAACAATCCAAGACGTATTCGCTACCATCGTCTAAGAAAATGGGAGGGTCAAAATTTGCAGTAAGAACAGATGAATTTCCCGTAAGAGTGAATATACTGGACATGATGAAGCGTGGCACTTAAACTGACGACAAAAGCGGTTTCGCAAAGTTATATAAGAATTTGAGACACAAATGTCCACATGTGTATGATGCGAGTTTTTGATATCTATTAGAGTTGTACATAATTCATTTTCTTATATGGGTATTTCGCCACTCTGCAAATTAAAATATTAAATAACGAAAATATTAACAACGAACGTTTCGAGGGACAATCTGCCCTCGTTATCAACGAATAACAATTAAAACTAACAAGAACTTATCTTTTTTTCACTGGAAGAAATAACCAACCTCCAATGAATTTTCTGACATTGACGTTTGTTGATATCTGTACCTACTTGATCTCATCTTTAAGAATCGATAGCCAACTATTGTCTAAAAATATTGAGAAAGACGACACGCACTTTTCTTCGTTAAGTAAAATGTATGCCGTTTCCTTAATTTTTCGCCTTGTTGACATCGATTCTTTAGACAAGATCTTTGTGTTGTCCCAAAGAAGTTTCAGAGATTATCTTAATCAAAGGTATGGGCCTAATATAACTAGTAACTTCCGAAGTTGGGAAACACTTTACAAGAAGCTGGCACACTCTGAAAATAGTATAACTTTCCTATGTCGTTGTAGAAATAGCTGTATTATTCCAAAAGGGTTTAGACTCAAAGCACCTTATGTAAGTGCTCGTTCTAGTAATATCATGAAAAGAGCTAGTGAAGCTCTAGTTAGAGACAGAATACAGTTTCACAGACATAACAAAGTGATACTATTTTCTGACATAAACAAACTGGAACAGGTTATGCAAAGGGATGTACGGGAAGACGATTTCAATCGTATGTACAACTCTATTAGTAATACCTACAACAAAACACACACAGAGCAAAAACGTACACATTTAAAAAAGTACCAACACCTCATACAAGAAAAACACACAATTGAACTAAATACACTAAAGAACAGTGACACTTTTTTAAATAAAACTGTAGTTAATCTGTCTTCTAAAGAACTAAACGCCACTGACAAATTAGTTCTTGGCAAAGGGCTCAACTACGCAGTGGCGCCAAAACGAATTAATAAACTTGATTTAGTTACAGCTATAGAAGAGACTTGTCAAAAACTCCCAGAAGACATTAGACAGGAATACAGAATTAGAAACAAAATCATACTAGAACGACCTTACACAATCAGACAAAATATATCCAAACAAGAAAAACATTCACTACACACACTAAAAACCGATAACACAATTAAAATTCTACCTGCAGACAAAGGCAACGCCACAGTAGTACTTGACACAACCACATACAACGAAAAACTTTTAACACTAATTAGTGAGGGACAATACACTAAACTAAATAAAGATCCAACACATACAATAGAAACAAAAATATACAGAACACTTTACAAACACAGAGAACAATTTACAGATTTTGTAAGACGTACGCTAACACCACACTACAGTAAACCACCACATTTTTATGGATTACCAAAGATACACAAACCAAATGTACCACTTAGGCCAATAGTTAGTTCTATAGGTTCTCCTTGTCACAGTTTAGCTAAATATTTACTTAAGATACTGACTCCTATATCAGGAAATACAGACACGTATATAAAGAACACGCCCCATTTCCTTGAAAAACTTAAAGAAGCAAACATAAACACACAACACTTAATGGTTAGTTTCGATGTAGTTAGTCTCTTCACTAATGTTCCAGTAGACAAAACACTCAACATCATTAAACATAAGCTACAAAACGATAACACATTACATACACGAACAACATTAAACGTTGGTACCATTATGGAACTCTTAACACTATGCATTAAAACGACATACTTTCAACTAAACAATGAATTTTACCAACAAGATTTCGGGATGGCAATGGGTTCACCTTTATCTCCCATTGTTAGTAACATTTTTATGGAAGACTTTGAACAACAACATGTCTACACGTACACCAACAAACCAGTAGTTTGGTGGAGATATGTCGATGATGTTTTTGCAATTTGGCCTCATGATATAGATGAGGTGGACAAATTTCTTGAACATATTAACAGTAAAGAAACCTCCATCAAATTCACATTAGAAACAGAGCAAAACAATCAGTTACCCTTTCTTGATACACTAATCACACGCACAATAAATACTTTTGAAACATCAGTATACCGTAAGAAAACCAATACTAATAGGTACTTACATTTTAATTCTAACCATCACAAAAACATAAAGACAGGCGTTGTAAAAAGTCTTTACGACAGAGCCAAAGTTGTTTGCTCTAATGATACAATTTTCAAAAAAGAGAAAGAATTTATTATTAATGTTTTACAAGATAATGGCTATCCAGAGACTCTTGTTCGGAACATTTTCAATACACGAAGCAATGCCACACACATACAAAGGAATGACACTCAAAAATATAATACTCTTACTATACCATATATTCCAGGCATATCTGACAAAATTAGACGAATTGGAAATAGATTCAATGTTAGGACGGTATTCAAAACGATGAATACTTTACGGTCAGTTCTTACAAAAACTAAACCGTTCAACGAAGAACAGCATTCAAGGAATTGTATATATAGTATTCCCTGTGAATGCGGGAAATATTATATCGGTGAAACATCCAGGCCTTTAGCAGTAAGAGTTAAAGAACATAAAAATATGTTGAAAACGTATCAATTCAATAAGTCTAAGCTGGCAGAACATGCTTGGGATGAAAACCATAAAATACAATGGGACAACACAAAGATCTTGTCTAAAGAATCGATGTCAACAAGGCGAAAAATTAAGGAAACGGCATACATTTTACTTAACGAAGAAAAGTGCGTGTCGTCTTTCTCAATATTTTTAGACAATAGTTGGCTATCGATTCTTAAAGATGAGATCAAGTAGGTACAGATATCAACAAACGTCAATGTCAGAAAATTCATTGGAGGTTGGTTATTTCTTCCAGTGAAAAAAAGATAAGTTCTTGTTAGTTTTAATTGTTATTCGTTGATAACGAGGGCAGATTGTCCCTCGAAACGTTCGTTGTTAATATTTTCGTTATTTAATATTTTAATTTGCAGAGTGGCGAAATACCCATATAAGAAAATGAATTATGAATTCACGCCACAAAGAGTTGTACATAATTGTGTTGTTGCTACCATCGCTGCGAAAGTAGTTTACTAATTCGGGAGGAGGTTGTAAGCGACATATGCTATCGAAATACAGAACAAATCGATCAGCTTTAACGTAGGCTGTCCAATGTGTGCCAGGTCCAACATCATCGTCTAAGTTAGTAACACCACATTCTCGTTGACGAATTTTGTCAGGTAGGACATCTCGCATAAATATCCCCCTAAAATGGGGAATTTCTAAGCGTTTAACGTACTGTGCAATATCGATGTTCGTCAACGCTCGGCGTGGTAGCTTCAACGGTAGTTTTTTGACTGATACGGTCGTAGATATAGCCCTTTTCCTCGAGCAATGGATTCCATAGCTTTGTTATGTCGCTCTTTTTCCTGGAGATCCTTTTTAGAAGCCTTTGAGTCGCCAACCGCTTTAGCGACTGCTGCAGCACCGCCCCCGAGAGACCCCAATGCTCCTAATGCAGCAAGTATGGGTACAAGCGGCAATATACCTCCTCTCTTGGGAACAGGTACTACTCTAGAACGAATTCGGCGTTTCCTTCGCGATTTAAAAACGACCGCGCCTCCAATACGTTTACGCCTACTACACCTTCTACGCTTCCGTTTTCTAGATACCCCCGTACCAAATTTTTGCGCAATACCGGCAATAGGT
This sequence comes from Agriotes lineatus, assembly GCA_940337035.1. Classification (NCBI taxonomy): domain Eukaryota; kingdom Metazoa; phylum Arthropoda; class Insecta; order Coleoptera; family Elateridae; genus Agriotes; species Agriotes lineatus. Next base: position 80,627 of record CALNHX010001760.1, on the reverse strand, counting down.
AGTGCACGCTTTCGTTTCCGGGAGACTCTCACACCAACAGTGGGTTGTGTACGCTTCCGTTTTCTAGATACTCCCGTACCAAATTTTTGTGCGGCAATAGGTAATGTACGCCTTCGTTTTCGGGGGACCGTCACACCAGCAGTGGGTAGTGTACGCTTCCGTTTTCTAGATACCCCCGTACCAAATTTTTGCGCGGCAATAGGTAGTGTACGTCTTCGTTTCCGGGGTGTTTCCATAGCAGCAATGGGTTCTGTACGCTTCCGTTTCCGGGAGACTCCCATGCCGAGTTTGGTTTTCCCTTTCATAATCCCTGTAACAGCAAGAGCTGCCGCTCTTTCTCCAAGAGTAGAGTCTTTTGCTTTAACGCGTTCCCAAGCTTTCTGTGCAAGAACTTTATCCGCCGCGTGACGTGTCGAAAGATTGCTGGATTGTGAGTATGCGATGTCGTGTTGCTTGCAAGCCTCGTCCAGAGGGTTTCTTCCTCTATCACCTCGAGAAAGTCGTTTGTTTAAACGAGTGCCAGGTCCGCAAAACTTGTAACCTGGTATATGTAATTCGAAAGGCAACTTGTCAATAAGGGTGTTCAACAAACCGCGACCTTTCCGTCTTACGATTCGACAACGACTACGAGTTTTACGTCTAGTATAACTCATCTTAAAGAAACGCTCGTCGAAGAGCGACTGACGATGTGAAGCTCAAAGGGGTAGATATATACTTAGCACAGCGCGGTTAGAAGCTAGTTCGCCCCCGTCCGAAAACGATGAAGAACGTTAAACTTGTGAAACAAAAATGTTCGCTGCCGGTAGTAAATCATACAGTAAATTCCATGTCACAGAGGTTCAGACGACACGGCACTTTACTGGGTATAGGATGTAAAAGGGGTTTGATCATTGGTCCTTCCGGCTCTGGGAAAACCAATGCGATGATCAGTCTTTTGGTGCACCGCAATGGGGTGCGGTTTCACAACTTGTATTTGTATTCCAAAACCCTTGACCAACCTAAATACAAATTTCTGAAGATACTTCTGAAGTCACTAAAAGAAATCGGATTCTACGAATTCAGCGAGGGGTGTGAGGTTATCAAACCACACGAGGCGAAAGAAAATTCTGTTATTGTGTTTGATGATGTGGCATGCGACACTCAAAGCATAATTAGAGATTATTTTAGTTTCGGACGTCATCGAAATATAGATTGTTTTTACCTCTGTCAGACTTACTCATCAATCCCGAAACAACTGGTACGAGATAATGCGAATATCATAATCGTATTCCGGCAAGACCACACCAATCTTAAACACATTTACGATGATCATGTAAACACAGACATGTCATTCGAAAAGTTTAAAAACTTATGTTCCCACTGTTGGATCAAAGATCATGGATTTTTAGTTATCGACAAAGAAAGCGAAATCAACGCCGGTCGTTATAGAAAAGGGTTTGACAGTTATTTCACTATATAGGCATGGACCACTGTTGTACAAATTATTAGTCTACGAATAACGACAGTAATAGCAACATGGACAAACGGTTAGTAAGCGATCTTATTAAAGCTAGAAAGGCTGTGAGGCGGAAATATGAAACTTTAAAAGCAGATATCGCCGAATCGCAGACGGCTCTTGCGGAGCAATTTAAACCAATTTCCCAACCACTCACGGAATTGCTAACATCCATTAAGCAAGAAGGAGGTCAAACAATACAGCAAGAAGTAGGACCTATGCTGAGAACCATCAAACGACGAGTGTCCACACCATCTATCCTACCCCGTCCGAGAAATGGCAAAACCCCCGTACGAGCGTCAACCCCCGACATTGCCATTCCCGCACCATCGACTTCAGCGTTGGTAACATCCACACCTAGATTTCTTGACAGAGAAGTATTGTATGAGAGTTTACCAGATGAGGAGCAACAGATAGAAGTTCAAGAAGAAGAAGCGGCAATTGAAAGTTCAGTAGCAGAGGCTCGGGAAACCGTGCGACAAATGATGGAACCGGAAGTTCTAGGGGAATACCTGGAACAGTTCTCAGGGTTAGCTAGAAAATATATCGAGGGAATGATACGAGATACAGAGAGCAAGTACGATCTTCACTATGGAGTTCGATGGGACATAGACACTGATAAGTTTGCAATTGGGAATAAACAGCTTACTTTTGAGGGTCAGGACATGGTTATTACAGATCACGGAAATAGAATAGTATACAAAGGCACCCCCGGCTTTTACGAATTAATGTTCTTAAAGAAACCGATAACTTATACAACCAAAGACCGTGAAAATTACTATGACATAGTGAACCGATCCGCCGCAAATCGTAAGAACTACGATCCAACCCAAGGGATAAGCGGCAACGCCGGCGCAAAATATATGAAAGTAGTACGCCCCCTGGCTACATCGTCCGGCATTAGACAACCTACCAGAGCCGCATCGAGGGTGCAGCGTACCGGTAGGGGGTTATTAACAGTAACCAATAAAAAAGTGGAATTTGTTCCTTGGAAAGATCCAAATTCATTAGTGGATCGTCTGCGCATATTACTAGCCTCTCAGGTAGCGGGGCACACCGGCCATTCCAACGAAATCGTAAGCATCACCCAAGCTCTACGAGATGCAAAAATAATTCACTAAGACGAGTACAAAAAGCAGAGGACCTATTGAATTACGATCAGAAGGTGTTAGACGATAGAGTAATGCCCATAGACAAATTTGGACGCCACTACCATAGCGCGCGCTACGGTTCTCATCGCAAACATATCTTTATGAAAGTTGAAAATGTAAACCGACTCCATATAGAGGTACCACTGCTGCTAGTGGGGCGTGGTTATGATGAAAGCGGATATTCCAAAATTTTCGGTAATAATGAGTACATTTTTCCGTTAACGATCGGTGAGATCATAAGTGTTCAAGTCAACGGACCTTTGGTAGTATCACACATCAACGGCATCAAACACGACACGCTTGTCGGTAAGACATTGCGGCGAGGAGATAAACTGAAATTCGAATCCATAAACGCTAAGTTATACGTGCAACTGCTGCTTAAATGTCCCATAGCAGTCGATACAGCAACATTCGGCAATGAGTCCTAAGGAGGATCTAGTTGCAGAACTTCACAAACCAGCGCGAAGAAATTTCAAGAGACGACGGGTGATTCTCAAAGGATTGCATGATTTACTACAAGCGGATTTGGTGGAGATGCAACCATATGCACGAAGCAATAAAGGTTATCGATACATTTTAGCTGTTATTAATGCGTTTTCTAAATACTTGTGGGCTCTCCCGGTAAAACGTAAAACGGGAAAAGATGTAGCGGCAGCTATGCGAAAAGTTCTTGCTAATATGAAGGTATCTCCAAAAAACGTACAAACCGATTTGGGAAAAGAATTTTATAACAGCGATTTTCAAGCATTGATGCGACGTTACAAGATAAATCATTACAGCACGTATTCAACTATGAAAAGCAGCATCATAGAAAGATGTAACCGCACCCTTAAGAACATGATGTGGAAGCAGTTTAGTTTGCAAGGGTCCTACAAATGGTTGGACATTCTGCCCCAACTTTTAAGCAAATATAACACAACCAGGCATAGCACAACAGGTATGAAGCCGGCTGAAGTTAATCTTAAAAATGCCAAACGTCTGTTACACACCGTGTACAGCCACACAAAAACTGTAGATCCGACACCTCAAAAGTTTCATAAAGGAGATTCTGTACGCATTAGTAAATATCGTTCGATATTTAGCAAGGGCTACACACCTAGCTGGAGCAACGAAATATTCAAAATAGCCACAGTGCGACTTACAAATCCTACCACCTACAGACTCACCGATCAGGAAGGGCAAGAAATCAAAGGTGGACTTTACGAGCACGAATTACAGAAAACCAAACACTCGGACGTATACCTGGTAGAAAAGGTGTTGAAGAAGAAGGGTAATCAGCTTTACGTAAAGTGGTTGGGATTCGATAATCGTCACAATTCCTGGATATCCAAAAACAATGTTGTATAACTTATTATGATTCTATAGAACTCTTTCAATAAAACACTTTTTTTGTTTTACTACCATTTATTTTCTTTAAATAAAAACTTTTTATGTTTTACAGTAATTTATTATTGTAAATGCTAAACATGAGTGACTACAGTGTTAAATAACAAATATACTTGGTAATGCGGACCCAAACAATCAGATTTTTCGTAAAATTTAACTTACTACCTATATCATACAAGCTAGTGTTCTTAACCTATACTATAATTGCTATATACAATAACTAAACCTACAAAGTACAAGAAAGCCGTGTAGGACCTCTGCTGTTAAGTAATAACGAATACTGTTCCGCGAACATATTGCTACGTCATCGTTTCGGCAATGCGCAGCAAGTTGTCTAGACGACTGTAAACATCTATATCACGGTGACCCCACGCTAAGGTTTTGGTAGTATTAGGAATAAGGAAGCGTTTATCATCTCGCGAAGAAAGCGCAACCCTATTCATTAATTCGGTGTACATAGTGTGTAAACGGGAACGAAACACATACATCTGACAAAATACAACTTCCCTCTTGTTTTAGACTACAGATTTATAAATTTCGGTGGTGAGGTGATTCCGAACAGCACTATTTCTAACTCCCTTCGCCTTTTTGTCTTCTTTACCAACAGCGTTTACACAGTATGTTTTTGCGCCGACCCCGTAATAGCTACACACAGCCACCCCCGCGTACTTATCCTTAAATTTGCCAACAACGGACTTGGTTCTCGAAATTCCGTGCAAACCATTCTTGTAATTTGATGTATCAAAGAGATCAAGGTGCTCTTGCATGTCGGCGTAAAAATTTTCAGTAAAAATTTCCAGGATGAATGAGTCCGTGTCCGAATAGAGTAGAGACACATTACGGCCGTATTTATGCTTCAAAAATTTGTAATAAAAATCGTACATTACCGTTTTCGAAAGATCTAAAACTGAGAAACCAACATAAATGGGTTTGTTATATAAAACCGATGTTCTGTTCATTTCCACTGCTATTAAATTTTCCCCAAACCGAATTCTATCTTTAAAGTTAGGTTTCGATATCAAAGCTTCTGCCCCCATTCTATTACCAATTTTCTCCCAATGACTAATTAACTTTACAAGAACCCTTTTGTCCACGTTTTCCATGGTTTTACCAAAGACGCTATTGTTAGCTAGTTTGAATGAATTTCGATGAAATTCATTGTCAGACTTGTTACGTAATTTTGTGTTTAAATCGATGTAGGATCTGAGCCAAGGAGATTGTCTAAACTTAAGTATTTTATGTGTTTTAACCAAAATCAAACCAGCCTCTAAGCATTGCCTCAAATTTCTGTAGTGAATAATATAATTGTGTTTGTCATACAAATTTGGAATTAATTTTGCATTTTTAAATTTTCCCTGTGGAGGCACCAATAGCTCGGGGCAAAAGGGAAAGTCATTGTGATCGTCATGTAAATTTTCGGGGTACCGCAAGTCAACTTCCAACACGTACCCAGTATCTGAGTCGTCCACAATTTTAAATACGTCAAAACTATCAATTTCGTCGTCAGTCAACCAAACAAAACCACCTTGCGGTAGAAACTGCCTCATACTATGAGCATACAAATTCGTTGCATCCAAATAAGCAATAAAAGAAGTGGGTTTGAAAGCGTCATAGTTACCCGCAAATTTATTGTTGGCAATAGCCTTTCGCCCGACGCAAGTACTGACTCCTCCACGAATACCCTTTCTAAAAAAGTGAAACATATCCATATCCGTCAACAGCTCCAACTCAACCCCCGTATATTTTAACATGGCGTCCCAACTTAAACCGGGGGCGGTGAAGTACTGCGCCGGATCTAAATTATATTGATTTAAATAAAAATTTCGAAAGTTTTCGAAAACGTCTGCCAATATAAACACGTCACATTTGAGGTAAACATCGGAATAGTCGCCCAACGTTTGACATTCGAAAGTTTTCCAGACCTTAACGGCGCGTTCGTAATCGACCTCAGTAATATGCGTCTCGGTTAAATGATCATAAAACTGAGCGATTGTGGGTAACGCCGGCTCGTCTAATTTTGTAAATGAATCCAGATACGAATAGGGAAACACACCTTTCTGTCTCATCAGTTCGAATTTGATGTCATGTCCGAATTGCTTATGAATTTCAACACACTGATCATCTGATAATGTGGCGGCCAGCGATGCTAAAGAAGCACTTAAAAATCTGTAACTATCTAAAAATCGAATTTGCATATAAACGTTTTTTCGTTTTCCGTCAACAACGACTTCATCTACCCAAAGACGTTTACCAAATGAAATATATTTTTCCTTATTTTCCGGAATGACATCAAGCTCCTCGTTATTTTGAGCTAACTGTTTGACAAAAAGGTGGGAATCGTAATTTAAATTGTGAAAAAATACGGGAATAAAATTTGGAAGTTTATAATTCAGATTGCAATTGGAATGGGCAGCTCCCCGATATTCTCCGGTCAAATGGTCGTGATCGCGAACCTTTACGTCCCCCTCTCCAAAAGGACGATTGCAAATATGACATGAAGCAGCATCCTTAAAATTTTGAATTTCTTGCGGAGCCAGAGGCTTGAGGGGTACAACATGCTTTAAACTGTTGGAATATAAGGCGCGAACGTCTCTGTCTAGACGCTCAACAAACACGTCCACAGCATCCTCGCCCCTATAAATTTCGAATTTGGATAGAGTATCATCAAAAGAACATTTCAAATAATACGCGAAAGAATACGGTTTGTGCTCGCACGTTTTGATCGTATATGGTCTTTCGCGATCCGGCTCCTGATCCCCACCATCGACAGGTGATAAAACGGTCTCGAAATCTGCGTAGCAAACATAGGGCAGTTTCAATTGCTTATGATAATTATCAAATTTAAGAATGTTCTGGGGCCTCACCTCCCCACACTTATCCGTGATCGGCTCTGTCGTAGGCAACTTTGTGCACACATGATTACAGTCAAAAAGCTTATGGTTCTCCAGATGGGCATCGGTGTGAAAGTAATTTAGACAACCATTACAAAAATGTTTTGCATTTTCCCTAGCCGTTATTTGCCGCGAAACTAACCTAGACAAATTGGTGATCCAACAGTAGTGGTTATTACCTTCGCCATCTGTTAGAAGCAGCAAATTTATATGTCCGTTTTTTATACGTGGCGAATAGTATAGAGGTCCCACAACTTCATATATGGTAATATCGTTTTGAAAAGTCTTTTCCAACGCGTATACATTTATAGAAAGTTGAGGGTTATTTTTTTCAAATTTAGAAATATCGCGCAATCTAACAGGGAATTCAATGTCCTTAAAATTTAAAAACTCGCCGCAATCTCGATACGAACTCGTTCGATTAGACGGTCCATCTGGTTCGCAGATGGCCGAGGTTACCGCCCACCCGAAACAACGCTCGTCATCGACGTTTTGGACGTTCACGATCGCTTTCTTGGACTGAATCTGCTTCGGGAGCGGGATATACGAAGACGCCCGAAACGGATTGAATTTATTTATATTTAATTCTAGGTACAGCAACTGCTTCAAGATCCACCCTGTAAACATTTTGCGGTTAGTAACATTAACAAGAATTACAGTTGTAATACACACCTGAATCGCGTTCCTCAAATTCGGACACCTTCTGGTCCAATATCCCCGTTAAATTATCATATAATTCGTACTGTTTGAGGCTTTCGCGGTTACTCGAATTATTCTCCTTAGCATAGAATTTCGGCTTAGACCGCGTAGTATTTGTATATGAACACCCAGCATTTTCTGGCTTAATGTGCCTTGCACCTTGTGAAGTCGAGCAAAAACCCGCGCGATGGCCATGCTCTCTGGTGGCTCGTGATGTTTGAGTATCTTGAGAACGAGGATACTTAGGCAGATTTGGCCGTTTTGCTGTTTGTGCATCCATATTCACTAACGTTTCGCAAGACCTTGCAGCTTGCATCATCAGAGTGAAAGTCGCACGATGCAAGCTGCAAGGTCTTGCGAAACGTTAGTGAATATGGATGCACAAACAGCAAAACGGCCAAATCTGCCTAAGTATCCTCGTTCTCAAGATACTCAAACATCACGAGCCACCAGAGAGCATGGCCATCGCGCGGGTTTTTGCTCGACTTCACAAGGTGCAAGGCACATTAAGCCAGAAAATGCTGGGTGTTCATATACAAATACTACGCGGTCTAAGCCGAAATTCTATGCTGAGCATATAATTCGTTCAAGTCTGTACCGTGAGTGACCACCTCGTTGGTCGTATTAAAACTTTTGACGTCTTGTACATCTTGAGTCTCCAAAATAAAATACCCGAAAAGTTCGAAATTGAATTTTATACTGTTTAATTTGGTCAGTTGCCCTTCTATAAGACCTATAATTTTGTCTTTCAGTTCGGTCATATATTCTACAACACTTATATGATAATTTTCCGTGGACACCCTGTAGCTGGCAACACGGGACTTGAAGGCGGTTGGAAGGGCCACCACTCCTTTCCCCAGATGGACGACATCACACCGCCTCGTGTGACGATTGCTCCTCAGGTGTCCAACGAAACAAGTCCGAGGAACATTTTCATCACACACGTCGCAGTATTGCGTCCTGGGGAGCTGTTCTGTGTAACCAAACGTTAGAAAACATGAAACACTACAATAGAAACACACTCACCACCGCTGGAGTCATTAAGTCTTGGGCGTTTACTCGCCGATGGTCCCTCACCAGCTGCTACCGAAGCCTCCATAGCGTCACCTTTAGGAAACACACAATTGATATAATCAGCAGCAATCAACACGTTTCCACTTACCACTCGTCGATGGGTGGCCAACCTCGTGGCGACAGCTATCTCTTCTATGGCGAAACAAATTGTCAGATCTGGTGAAGGACTCTCCACAAGCAGTGCACCTGAACATACTGGCAAATTAGTCTCGCGCAATCGGTTAATATGCTAATTGCGCGATTAGCTACCCAGCTCGAGGCTTACTATCCACAAACGAAATGAACACCTTTATTTACAAACACTGATTAACAAATTAAACCTCGAACGGAATACCCAGGTGTCACCACGGGGAGGATTCGCTTTGGACACCCTGGAGAGGATAGGGGGGGGAGGTTATTTGTGTTAGGGGTGTATGATATGTTAAACGATTATCTACTCGTTACTTAGCCTTTTTATCGAGCTCCTGACGTCTTGCACGAATCGCGCTCTCCACAGCTAACAGATCTTGGATTAGCTCCAGCCGTGCTAACGCAGCATTCTTAAAGATGTCCATGTTAGTTGCGCTGTGGCCGTGGCGGATCTTAGGTAAAGCGGCTATGCTTTTTAGGTACTCATCGTGCATCGTCGCTTCTAGGCTGGCGGCTCGAATTTCTAGTGAGCTAATAACAATATAAGCTATTAAACTGGGAAAAGCACGTTCTGAACACCTTCAATGTTAAATAACATATATGGATAGAAAAATAATATCTAATATCTAATATCTAATATCTAATATACCTTATATAATGGTCACCGCTGCGAAGATCGGCTGCTTTAGCATCTATTGCATTGCGATTAGACACGTATTCACGTTCGGCACGCTGGGATGGCGAAATGTCATCCATGTCTTCCTCCTGCGGGGTAGACGTAATCGACACCACAGTGTCGACTACGTTACTCCCAGTGGCTACAACAGCTACACCACCCGAAACCGGAGACTGCACAATTACAGACGGTGCTGCGGTCGCATTTTCCGAAGGTTGGATTGTTGGCTGCTTCGAAATTCGACTGGTCGGTCGACTTGAGCCGGAGTCGATCTCCAAACCATCTACAAAGGCTCTAAACTCTTGCGCCGCACCGTCGCCCGAAGCCACCTTTTCCAATTGAATGTCATCAAAATCGAACGTTTCCATAAACATTTCCGTTTGCGATAAATGAGGAGACTCAGATTGCATCGGCATATTTTGGATTTTTGCCACAGGAACATCAGTCTCCTCATTCATACACTTGACATACTTCGCCAAATTAAATTTTGCCGGTTTTTTCCGTTTCTGACCTTTCTTTAAAGCTGATTTTAAAATTTTGCTCGAACCTTGACTACTTGGAGAAATAATTTCGTAATTAGGAGCAATTAATACGTCACTTAAAACCTGAATGGCGGTTTGCGGCGACGTCTGTACGGAACCGCTTGGTTCCGTGCAGGCGCAAAGTTTAACTGTACCCGTTTTTTTCAAACTGAGCCTATTAAATTTTGAAAAAATTTTCGGTAAAATCGAACCCTCGCAAAACTGACAAACAGCGCTGTTGCTAGCCATTGCAAACACAAGATAATGACTGCTCCCACCTTAGCTAGGTGTATATATAGTAAACTTGGTGGGGCGGAAGGACGACTTTCGCACGCAAACCAGTTGAGGTCGTTGCAACCTACACTTTTCTTGAAACTTAGCTTACACAAAGGAAGTTAGCCTTGAAATACCTTTACGTTTGCTGTATGTCTAAATTTTTGCAGACTGCGCGTGCAAAGGCAACAAAAAGCATTTTTCAAACACAGTTTGCAAGTTAATACAGACGAGAGTGATATTATATTTTACAGTAACATTCATTAAAATGTGATACATTTAATTGCCTTAATATCTATCAACCTATTAATTTCCTACTGGTTATGAGAATAGAAAAACGTACACGGCCTATATTTTTTGCAGTTGTTCTATCAACAAAGACGTATTTATTATTTCAGATGTGGTAAATCACGTTTAAGTAATATTTAAGTTTATTTAGATTTTAATTGATAACCAATCTATGGGAAATTGTAACAATTTGTTTTAATACTTGCTTATAAAGAGCTCTGAGTAATTATTTTTCGTTCGAGACGTTTATTTAGATTTTAATTGACAACCAATCTATGGGAAATTGTAACAATTTGTTTTTTAATACTTGCTTATAAAGAGCTCTGAGTAATTATTTTTCGTTCGAGACGTTTATTTAGATTTTAATTGACAACCAATCTATGGGAAATTGTAACAATTTGTTTTTTAATACTTGCTTATAAAGAGCTCTGAGTAATTATTTTTCGTTCGAGACGTTTATTTAGATTTTAATTGACAACCTATCTATGGGAAATTGCAACAATTTGTTTTTTAATACTTGCTTATAAAGACATAATTACATTTACAGAGCTCTGAGTAATTATTTTTCATTCGAGACTGCTACAACTTTCACCGGTTTGCTGCATATTTTTAGACTGATAAACAAACTGTTGTTTATAATTAAAAATGATCATTCGAATACTTCGCTCTATTTCTACATGTCGGTTTATCCATATATTGTTATTTAACAAACATATTTAAATTGAACAAAGCTTTTTAAACTGATATAAATTAACAGTCTGTTTAGTTTCGTTCGCCATTTCATTATATAATTTGAGTCCATTATAGAATAAGTTTTTTGAGAACATGATTTTGCTGTTAAGGGCGATCTAAAGTCATTTACAAGATCATTCGAATACTTCGCTCTATTTCTACATGTCGGTTTATCCATATATTGTTATTTAACAAACATATTTAAATTGAACAAAGCTTTTTAAACTGATATAAATTGACAGTCTGTTTAATTTCGTTCGCCATTTCATTATATAATTTGAGTCCATTAGAGAATAAGTTTTTTGAGAACATGATTTTGCTGTTAAGGGCGATCTAAAGTCATTTACAAATCTAGTCTTATAATTATGACAGTTTATTATTAATAATTTTAATAATTAAAACTAGCGTATTAATTAAATCCTTTGCTTAATGATTAATTTTGGAACTTATTCGACCAAACAAACCTATCTTTTTCACAGCTTTAATTACAATACACTCAATATGTTGTTTAAATTTCAATCTATTATCAATTATAACTCCTACATATAAGTAATAAATATCTACCTTTACATTCGCTGACACTGCACTGGTAATTCAATTTAAAATGTAGGTATTTATACGTGCAGTTTGCGTTTAAAATTCATACACGATACTGGGTTCAGAGACTGCTTAATATGCAGACATAACGCGTGCGTTTCAGTGTCAGTCAATTAAAAAAATATTTTTCATTAGTATTCACTTGCACTAAGGAACGTGCAAAACGTTAAATGCGGCGCTTTATATTCAAGGAAATGCGTGCATGCAGAACGATTGCTTACATTTTAAACAGCGCATCTAATTTTATGCCAGCATTTGTCATTCTTTCGGAAAACCGAAAATTTAAAGACATAAAATTGCCATTTTTAGACAAATCAGCGGTATCTTGAAATTATTGAAGCATCTCAAAATCATCAACAAATTAGTTTGCTGTTTATTAGTTTGCATCTATCACTTATTGCACCTGATCAGCAGGCCTATATTTTTTGCAGTTGTTCTATCAACAAAGACGTATTTATTATTTCAGATGTGGTAAATCACGTTTAAGTAATATTTAAGTTTATTTAGATTTTAATTGATAACCAATCTATGGGAAATTGTAACAATTTGTTTTTTAATACTTGCTTATAAAGAGCTCTGAGTAATTATTTTTCGTTCGAGACGTTTATTTAGATTTTAATTGACAACCAATCTATGGGAAATTGTAACAATTTGTTTTTTAATACTTGCTTATAAAGAGCTCTGAGTAATTATTTTTCGTTCGAGACGTTTATTTAGATTTTAATTGACAACCAATCTATGGGAAATTGTAACAATTTGTTTTTTAATACTTGCTTATAAAGACCTCTGAGTAATTATTTTTCGTTCGAGACGTTTATTTAGATTTTAATTGACAACCAATCTATGGGAAATTGTAACAATTTGTTTTTTAATACTTGCTTATAAAGACCTCTGAGTAATTATTTTTCGTTCGAGACGTTTATTTAGATTTTAATTGACAACCTATCTATGGGAAATTGCAACAATTTGTTTTTTAATACTTGCTTATAAAGACATAATTACATTTACAGAGCTCTGAGTAATTATTTTTCATTCGAGACTGCTACAACTTTCACCGGTTTGCTGCATATTTTTAGACTGATAAACAAACTGTTGTTTATAATTAAAAATGATCATTCGAATACTTCGCTCTATTTCTACATGTCGGTTTATTTATATATTGTTATTTAACTTGAAAAAATTATAATTCTAGTTTATTTCATTATTAGGTTTTCTAATACTGTAGCAAACGTAAACAGATGGATATTTTATAATTATGCATACATTCCTAATAACTGCCAAATGTATTACTATTTAGTATCAAACGGTTCGTTTTTTAACGAGGAATATGAGGGTGTCGCAAAAAAATTTCTATTATTTAAAATAACTGAGATAAACGCAAAATTAGAATCTGCAGCATAATTTGTCAACCCTTTCCTCCAAGTCGAGATGTAGGTAGGAGAGATTTGTATATAAACCAGCCGCTGTTGCATGACAAAATCACAGTTTCTTCAGCTGCAACAATCTGCTCCATTGGTAAGATATGTTTGTATATATGTTTTATTTTATATGTCTATGTCTTTGAAAAATGTAATAGGAAAAGTTCTGAAAAAAGTTTTTTTACTTTTCTAATGTAAATGCTCACATCTCCCTTCTTTATTAAGATATTTGATCCCCGTCTTTTGTGCCTACTTCCATATACACCATTTATAATATTTTTTCTAATGTTTCTAAGCAAAATAAAATGCTCGTATCATCATTATTAAGATATTTGATTGGATTTTTTTGCATTGTACTGTTACTTCGCTATTCTAAATTCTAAAATATTTTTCAGATTAAACAGAATGGGTAAGACGCTTATTTTTTTTTGTATTCTAAACAGTATACATATAAGAAATTTACAGAAGAATTTTTAAACTCTATCATACTAGGGGCTGCCATGTCAGCGTTCGGTAATATTGTGTTAATTTTTAATAGTTGATGTAATAACTTTTTATAATTTTAAAACTGCAGCTTGTTACACACGTATCGGAGAAATATGACACTGTAAGAAAATATATATATATAAATCTGGTTCACAATAAATTTCTTTTTAGCAAGACATAGTTCTGATGAAGAACTCAACCTACATCCCGGAAGCCACCCTGCTAGAGGTGGGGTGGTTTCTGGGATGTAGGTACAAGGTCTACAGGGACCCCGACTTGCTTGACATGCTCTGGGTGATCTACGTGCGTATAACTTGATTTGCTTCTTTGAAGAAACTAAGTGTTCTTTTTTACAGCAAATGTGGGGCCACCCACAGCTTTCTAGGTTAGGTTAGTTAGTAAGTTAGTTTGTAATATATATAATAAACGTTTTAAAATTTTTAATTTTTTATTACATCGTTATAACTACATGATAATCACTTATTGTTCCAACGTTTGCTGTTGTTGGGCGTATTGTTTAAACACAATATCATATCTAATGACGTCCAAAGCATACTTTAGCATTTCATGCATGCAGTATACATTTTCGGATTTTATTGGCGGTAACGCATCCTCAATGCTTCTTTTAAAGTCGCCGGGTAATTTCCAAACCGCGTCTATTACACTACTGTAAAATTGTTCAAAATTCTGACTTTTCAATAATTCAGCTTTAGAATTTAGCAGCTGTAGCAACCCCCACAATTCTGCTACTGATTGCATACCGAGATACACTTGGGATCGCTTAAGTTCCTGCAGCACAATCACTTTCTTATTTCCGATTTTTTGGAAATATATTCGTTTGCCTGGACTTATATCCACCGGTTTTAAATCTCCATCTTCATAGTTAAAATGTCTGTTTATCACATCTTCATTTTTAAGAAAGACTTGCCACTCTCCTTCGTCTAGCAGTATAAAATTGTTGTTAATCCCACTAATTAGCACTCCCGGCACAAACGATCCAAAACAGGTCAAACCCAAACTTACAGATTTATTTCTTGACTTATTCAACGGATAACTTGTTGCGTTTAACAATACTGGATATAACAGTTTCACTTTTTTCTTTGACCCCTTCACAGTTTCACCAACCTTTTGTACCTCATCCATTGTTTTTGCTAGTACAGCACACGATATACTACTGAACACAAAACTACACCTCATGTTATACCCAGTCTTCAAGGTTACTGTTGATGGCCTCGCTTCGAACGTGACCTTGGGCTTGCACGTGGCCTTGCCTTGCATGTGACCTTGGGCTTGAACGTGGCCTTGCCTTGAACTCAAGGTCAAGTGGTGGGGGGAGGTTCCAGAACCATCCACTTCCCTCTACTTTATTTAACTAATAGTTCTTGAGTTATAGCAAAAATAGATATTTTATTATTTTAAGATGCCCATCCTGTATATGTTTGACCGAAAGTATGTTCGGTTTCGAGCCAGGTAAACATATAATCCGCATGCAAAATATCATCTTCCTTCAACAAGAAAAGTATAGCTAAACCGCCAACCATATATGTAATACTTACTATATTGCTAGCGGCTATGAGTGGGAAACTCACGAAGGAAGTGAGACAGACAACCAACTCTTCAATGTTTAATGGTGAGCTGTGCGCAAGCGCGGCGGCGTCGTCCGCCCAATGGGGAAGTGGTCAAGTTTAAAATTCGCTTCTAAAGGCGGAGTTCGAATTCCCACGCATGCGCACGAGACGCGCTATACTCTAATAGTGTAACTATGTCGGCGCCGTAATGTTTTCGGGCATTCCGAGGCCCTACTAGCAATATATGTTTAATACATATATGCCGCCAACATGCACGGACAGACGGACAGACGGACAGACAGACGGACGGAATCGAGAGAACATGTTTTTCGTCATTTAAGAACCCTGAAACATGAAAATCTGAAGAAATCTAGGAAGGTGATTTTTTCACGATTGCAATACTTTCTTTGGCTTAAGGGATGGAATCAAAAAATGTTAATTTATCTGTCTTTCCCGTAATTAGCAACTTCATATTGGCTCCTGTAACTATACGTCAACATAGACTATGGAAAAACCAATGAGTAATTACTCATTGGGGAAAACCCAGATGCCGTGAAATATTAATACGTAGAATATTGTGTGGTCTCGATAACGACCGACAAATTTATTTCGCAAAAAATACTTGCATATGTTGAACGGTCAGCAAAACATGCTTATTAGGCGTTGAGATTTTCATGATATCATAGAAAGGAAACCAAATTAAATGATTATTATTAATGGCATCATGCTTGGTATTTCCCGAAAATCTTAATCGGAGATGGCATTCATTCGTTTCATGGAGAATACGAAGTCTGGAATGGTAATTAATGCCAACTGAACTAATAGCTGTGATCTGTGATTTATGGTATTGGGATAATATCAGATAATAGAAAATTGTTTTGAAGTCTACAAAAGCCTACAGTTCATAAATATTTATTAAATATTTCCGGAAAGTTGTTTGCAGCAATTGCTGTGTAATTTATTAGAGATATCGGACACTGTTATTTATTGAATTATTTTCCAAGTTCCAAAACATTCGAATTTATTTATTACAGAATTATTCGTCACTTATATCAAAAATAAAAAATAAAAAGTTATTATGCCTGAGCTAAGAATAGCCAACAGATGAGATGGAAAGTTCCAATGTTTACATTCGTAGCTAATAGTTATGTAGTGGGCAGGATCACCGATTCTTTTTTAGTACTCGTCACTGCAGTATGGGATTTCCGTGCGATATACTACGTACTACTACTGTACGAATTTGTGAATGAATTACCGCACGGAATTCCCACTTGGCAAAAAATCCAAAATATTTTCAAGAATTAGATTTGTAGACTTGTAATTTTATATATCGGTCAGCTGGATTGCATCCATTGTCTAGTCTAGACTAAAATTCCAATTCTTTAATTTTTAAATCTGAGTTGCTTAATTTGATACCTAATAATCCAATATTATTAATTTTGAACAATAATATTAGGCTGTGTCTAGGTGCACTCCAGAGTGCACACAATTTTTAGTGTTGAGTGCACTCCAAACCGTGATTGTCACTGTTTGACGCCAACGCATATTTTGTTTGAATCTATTGTCGGCATAGAATCCATTTCTTATTTGGGTATTTCGCCACAAAGAAGTTTCAGAGATTATCGGTATAGAGTATTACAACAATAACAAGGACTGCAAAAAACCTATCAAGCTCAACTGGCTTAAGCTGTTTTGTGATGCACCACAGCCGAAAGGGCAAATTCGCGTTCGTAGTTTTCCTTAAAAAACTTCTATGGCTCGAAACTATCTTTCCTGATATAAACTAGTCGGTAATTTGAGGTCCGATCCTAGATTTTCCCATTTGGAGTGAACCCAATACTGAAAATTGAGTGCATTCTGGAGTGTACCTAAACACAATCAATATTTCTTTTCTTATATCAATATCATTATAGTTTTTATGAGATACTACTCTGCGCATTAAGGAAATTTATTTTACTCAAATCGGCACTAAAGGTTATATGTGATATATAGGGTGAATAAAAAGTAAGGAGCAATAACAATTGACCTACGACGTTAACGTTAAGAAAATTACATTTTGATAAAAATTTCTTATAATTATTGGTCACAATCTAGTGTATCACTTTTTACTGCTTTATACAACTGTAGCAGTGATTAATCTGGATAGTGAAATTATGAAAAAGCACGAAAAAAGTGACCTTGACTTTAGAAATGTTCGTATGTAGCACCACAAACGCCCCCAAAATTTCTAGAGGTATGCTTGGTAATTAACGATACAATTTACAGAACGTTTATTTAATTTTTGTAACTAATAAAAAATATATTACACTAGGAATGTATTTGTCAGTTAAGCTTTAGTTATTTAGACCACAAGTGTTAGAAGTGCACGTTAACACAAGTAGTCTATACATTTTTTTTAAATTTTCATTAAATATTCAAATCCAAGCCTAGTTTGTATAGAATTTTATTTGCCTTCATTTTAGTCAAGTGCTTTGGCCAGTTCTGGTAACTAAGGAAATGTCTATTTAAAATCGATCATTCCTGAATTAAAAGCAACGTGTCACTTTTTTACACTGAGTGAAAAAGGTGGCACTTCACACACTGAAATTAATTTAAAAAATCCTACTTTTTTAAATGAAATTTTATACGATACAAGTGCGTAAAGCTACTCTGTAGGCACGAGTGTCGTAGAGTTAAAACCAGAGTGAGCAAGCGTTTTAAGCCCCGCGAGTGACTAAAGATGCTTTACGCATTAACATTTCTTAAGTACTTATTGACCAACAGTTTACTGCCAACTGCCCTCTGAAGGCATTTTTGTGGAAAGACTGTCGTGACTTTATTTACACTCTTTCCGAGTCGCTGTATCTTTGTAATATTATGAAGCGTCTCCGTGCACATTCGTATAGGATGGTTTTCCTCATGTTGGGCTATAATAATAATAATAATACTATTTATTCATGTTAATACGCATTACATGCATTTATGTCCTACCAGTACATTAATTGAAATTAATGACTCTATTTTAAGGTATCTTAGATACAAAATAACGCTCCAGGGCAATTATTTTCAGTTGTAATATAACAAGTGGAATGATTATTATCGATGATTTTTTCCGAGTTAAAACCGGAACCTAAATTTAACGAGTGCGTAGCACGAGTTAAATTTGCTGTTTCGGTTTTAGCGAGTAAAAAATCATCGATCATTAATCATTACACGAATTATATTTGGAAAGAGAATATATTGAATGAAATGCAAAATATCAAATATTTATTCTTTTCTTAGGTTGGCACTGTTAATGTTGGTTACCCTGCTATCAATTTTAAGTCTATGTCTAATTCGAGGTTAGCAGGTTAGGTTTTGTGTCAGTTTGAGTCAAAACTGACAGAAAACCTATCCTGCTAACCTCAAATTTGACATAGACTTAAAATTGACAGCAGGGTAACCAACATTAACAGTGCCAACTTAAGAAAAAAATCAAAACCATTTATGATCACCCGTAAAAACAATTACGAAAATAAATTACTACCGCTGTGATAATGTGTAACTAGGCATTTGCATGCACCTCATTGGTTGGAATAGCGTCACGTGATACATGAATTATATTCTCAGTTGTAATATAACAAGTGGAATGATTATTATCGATGATTTTTTCCGAGTTAAAACCGGAACCTAAATTTAACGAGTGCGTAGCACGAGTTAAATTTGTTGTTTCGGTTTTAACGAGTAAAAAATCATCGATCATTAATCATTACACGAATTATATTTGGAAAGAGAATATATTGAATGAAATGCAAAATATCAAATATTTACTTTTTGTTCTTAGGTTGGCACAGTTAATGTTGGTTACCCTGCTGACAATTTTAAGTCTATGTCAAATTCGAGGTTAGCAGGTTAGATTTTCCGTCAGTTTTGACACAAACTGACACAAAACCTAACCTGCTAACGTCGAATTTGACACGGACTTAAAATTGACAGCAGGGTAACCAACACTAACAGTGCCAATCTAAGAAAAAAATCACAACCATTTATGATCACCCCTAAAAACAATTACGAAAATAAATTACTACCGCTGTGATAATGTGTAACTAGGCATTTGCATGCACCTCATTGGATGAAATAGCGTCACGTGAACATGAATTATATTCTCAAGGGTAATACCACAAGCAGTGGATATATTTTTGACAAATATTTTGTCGTTTCCATGTAAATTATTGCGTTTAAATTTCACGATACAAAATCACATCAAAAATGTCACGAGCCGAAGGCGAGTGACATTTAAGTGTGATTTTGTTGAGTGAAATTTGCAATAATTTCTATGGAAATGGCAAAATATTTAAAAAATATATATCCACTTCGAGTGGTATTTGGGACGACTATTTAACAATATTAATACATAACGATTAACTTTATTGAAAAATAATCCAACAATTAATATAATTATTCATTCTCAATTAAATTCAGCGGAATACTTCCAAAACACAGCATTTTAAAATTTTTAAAACAAGCCACACCGTTTGTTGGGGTTTAGTGTTACGTAACCTAGCGATATCATTAAGGACAGAACATCGTTGCTAAGCGATACTTCGCAACAAGGTTATTTATTTTTTGAGTAAGTACATTGTTTTGTGAATATTTTGCATGGTGCCCAATATTCAGTGATATACTGCTGTTATTGGTTGAAAAAAGCAAATGTCTGCAATGTGATTGGCTTATATGTTATAGTGTTGAATAGTCATTGATATAATTGACGGCTAAGTTATATTTAGACATTATTATAAAATTAGTGCAACCCGGAGAAATTATTACAAAACCGGGAGCCCGGAGACGCGATGTAGAAAACCTGAGACTCCGGGTGAAACCCTGAGAGGTGGTCACCCCATATACAACTTCATATACAAATTACTGTTATTTGTGTTGCCTATACAGCTGCGATGCAAGACTCGCTGACTCAGAGGTCACAGTCATTATCACTACTCTATCAATTAGAGTTTGCTTTGAGGTTATGAGAAAATTCTAGCTAAATCTAATCTGACCTGCTGCTACATTAAATAGTATCTTAAAATCAGTTGAAAATTCATTAGTGATTTATATGTTAGCTAAGTTTGACCTTGGTGCTGTGACCTCTTCTCCCTTCAAATCTTGTAATTCTAAGAGGCTAATGACATATTTTAATGAAATATCAATTGGTGATGTATTATACTACATATGCTTTTTTTGCAGTGCTAGTACTATTTTGAGTTTCCTGCTGTGGGAGGAAGCATTATTGCTGGGATAAGTTCAACAACGTTTTTTGAACCGGACGTGCTTTGCGTTTACTGGAGGCCGGAGGAATGTTTGAGATCTGTAGAGAAGCGAAGTGGCAAGTACGTCAACTCGTTTGGACATGTTCTAACTATAGGATCACTAAGTGGAAATGGACAGGGCACATTGAACAAATGGACTGTGAAAAATATGCAGTGGAGACTGTGGATCAACAGGAGATTACAAGATAGACCTCCAATGCGATGGGTTGATGACATTCAGCACTTTGCTAGTCGAGACTTGGAGGCGGGCTACGTTGTGCAATGGACATATACGAGTTGATATTGTGATAAAGTCCATCCACACTTGAAGTACTGCGTTGTTTCGAGGTAATACATTTTTACCAGTATTTTCTTTTGTATTTTGCGTGCGATGATTTCATTTTTTTTTCTTTAATTTGTCAAGTCGCATGTGTTTCTGAACTAACTAAATAGATATTTATGTATTTAGTGTGTAAAAAGAGCCATTTTGGTATGAGGATGCGAGTTTCGTGCCGAGCGGTAGCGAGGCGCGAAAAAGCACCCGAATACCAAAATGGCTCTTTACACTCGAAATACATACAAAATTTTTTCTACGGTCCTAAATAAATGACAAAATTGTTAAATAATTGAAATTTCGATTCACACCATTTAATGAAGTCGTTGTACCGCCGTTCATACAGGCTGCGCGATTTGGCCGGCAACAACTCATTGGTTGCTGTCTGGGTCGCTTCAAATACTTCAGGCGGGGTGCAATTATCTTCAGATTCCATCTTCAACTTCACAAAAACTCTCAAACTCAATAAAACTGTTGCGTGATGATGGACGCGCCGTGATGCAATTGTCAATAATTTTAGCCAGTTCCAGAAAAATGACGAATTACAATAATAATCAGGTTAGCCATGGCAATGCGTAAAGTAAAATGAAGTGACGCGATTATTTCATTAAGACATTGTTTACGTGGTTGCGATGCTAAAATGGTTACTAGGGAAAAAATGTGTGAATCGCTAACTTTTCGCATTGACAGTGAGCGCTTAATAGTCAGTTTTAGAGGTGACCGTAGAAAAAATTGATTTTCTTTAACAATTTACACACAATCGTTGCCTTGAAATTTGACAGTCCATTTTGCAGTTCAAAGCCAAATAAAATTATTTAGCTTCGCATGTAGTAGTATTTTTCTAATTTTTGTCGATGTTGTCTATAAAGTCTGTTGTCTGTTTACCTCAATATGAGATTGTGCAAAATGTCGTTGGAATAATTTTTTTATATTATGTAAATGAAGTGTAAATATCTGTAGAAAGTCGTCATGGAATTTAAAGAATCCAAATAAAGAACAGGCCAAAAACGAGAATCAAAATTTTCAATATTTTTGGATACTTATCTGAAAAACAAAGTGGACTATAAACAAAGAGTAGTCCATCCTTCTAATAGTGGGGTTGGATAGTTTAACCAAATTAAAACACTTCTCAGTCTTCTCCAAGTAGGCGTTGGCAGGGTTGGCAAAAGCCTGGTTTTTTAAAATGATTTGCCCACTGGTTTTTTGGGTTTTTTCGGTTTTATTTTGTTTTAGATAAATTTGCTGTTTTTTATTTAAGTTGGGTATTTCTTAGCGATGTTAAGTTTCATGAAATTTATAATTTTAAAAAGTTTCATGAAAACCTTGAAACTTGTGAAACTTTTAGGATTCCTGTACATTTAAGTAGCTTTCAGCATTTTAAAGTACCTAATACAGTAATACCAATATATAATATTTAAACAGAACAATAATTTTACTTAATATGGGTTACAAATTATGAAATTACAAGACAGTTTTTAAAAATAACATATATAAGTCAAATTAGTATTTACTATTTAAACCTATTTATATTCATTATTTTGTAATTCAGTGACATAGTCATCAGTTGTCACCTCGTCACTAGTAACTTCTGCCATATTTAATGTGTAGTCTTTCAATAATTCCTCATTTTGAGATAGACGAGCATCTGACTCTTCTGAGTTGGTATATCTAAGTTCTTCTTTATCATCATCAATTTCATGTATTTTAGGTTGCTTTGTTTTATTTTCACTTAGAATTAAGAATTAAAGTTTTGTTATTTTTGTGTGTATTAAGGTTTTCTGTTGACGTAAAATTGTGCTTTACAAATGCTAGTTTTTTAATATGATCATTGGTTAATCTATTTCGTCTATGTATGTTTTTAAAAGTGCTGAAGGTACCTTCAACTGCAACTGATGTTGCTGGTAATGCTAATATTAGTAAAGCAATTTTTTTTAATGTACAATCTGGAGCAAAAACTTCCCAGCACATATTACACCACCCCTCTTCCGGGTTTTTTATGTATAATAATTAAATTAAGATATCTACCCTTTTTGCTTATTGAGCAGAAGTAGTATCAATTATAATATATTTCGCACTTACCTTGTTACTTTCAAATGAATTCTAAATTGATATATCTCATCAATAAATATATGACATTGAAATTATGTCATTTAAATCTTTTTAAATGTACCTCGGCTAGCCAGCTTATTTAGCAATTAAGAACTCTTATTTCCTTCTCAGCTGAATGAGTTATTGTTAATATAAATTATATCGTTAGAATTGTATTTTGTATTATCAAATTATTATCAATTTGACTTGCTTTTTAAATCACACTATCTAGTACTTAAAATTGAACCTTATAATTCAGTTATAGTGTATTAATATGTTTGGCTTGACATTACATTTAATAATCAAACTAAAGGTTGTCAAAATATGTAATTAAATTACTTGTTCCAAAAATGTGAGGTTAAACTTCTTAAAGATAACTAGACCAAAATTAATACAATTTCTAAATATAAAAGCCGAAAACGTCGAGTACTCAAATCAATTCAAATTTGGAAAACTTAATATTCTAAATGTTCTCTAAATCTAAAATACAATGTTTTATTCTAATTTTGCCGTACCAAACTGTTATTAAAATACACTAACCTTCTCAAAGATGAACTCGTACCTGAAGTGTGTGTTTCTATATCAGCTCCAAACTGATCACAGTCGTCAAGCACCTCCTTTAAGATGTCGAAGACCCATAAAAATTTGTTGTAGCTGTCGTGACCGTTTAATATTTTGTTAAACGGTAGTGCAGCATGCCGCAAACACAAACACTCGCACTAACTGATTACTTAAACACCAATAACCACTTGAAATGGTTTCTATTAATCTCCAAATCTCTATGCAAATAATAATTGTGACTACTTGGTCAGACTTTGATCGTGCAGAAGGCTCTTCTGGCTAACACGTACCAAACTTCAATATTATTCTCACAATTAAAGGGATATTAGACCTTTAACATGACTAATTAGACTGAGATTACTCAAAATATAGAAACTTTTTCAGTTGCAGTAAACAACCCTCTGGTTGCTAATATTTACTGCCACCAGCTATTCACTTACACTTGTTATCCCATGATACTCTTTAGATATCTGGATATTAATTGAAAATAATTAAGCATTCTCACAGCATGCTACATTACACACACTAACAGTGTTATTTTTGACTGATCTGCAGCATCCCATAGATATTTGTTAGCAAAATGGCCCTGTTTGGTTTTAAAGTTTGCATAGTCGCTCAAAACACTGCCTTCATCTTCATGTTCTTTATCTATGCTTTTTGCCAAATTATCAATAAATTCTACTGCACTAATATATTCATTGTGAGAAATATATTTTCCCATATATTTTGGGTGAAGCAAGTTGGCTGCTAAATGAACAGTTTTTATGCAAAATTGCTTCCGTTCTTTTAGTTACTTAAAGATATTTTGTACTTCGGATTTTAGAATAGGAGCTTTAAACACATTATTTTTAAACGATTCTTCAATTTCATAGAATAATTTGCAAACATTTTATGGGGACTTCCAACCCCACTAACGACTGTTATGATGTTATTATGACATCCGGGACCAACTATTTCCGTGGCAGCCGTACCACGAGGCGCCGAGAGAAGCAGCCGTGAAACATCCATCCAAGTTCCGACCAGACAGAGCGACCTAATATGATGGCAGTGGTTGAGATGAAACAATAGTATTTAATTGTTTTTGTGCTACGATCTCATTGCAGTTGAAGTAGACTGAATCATCAGTCAGATTTGTGCTTGACAAGATTCTTTTAACAGTAGCAGGACTTCTGATGCATTTTATTAGATGGGTTTTCATTCTGGTAGCATTGATGACGGTTGTCCAGTCACAATAAATACATTTATATTATAGCCTTTCGTCCTAAACCTGTTCCGAGGATTTGTTGAAAATGAGTCCTTGTTATAGTTTTAGTTTTTATTGCTAGCAAAGAAGAACTGAACACATTAATTGTCACTAATTGAGCATAATAATGTAACCTACCTGCTTTCTTTGGTACCCTATTCACTTCACACACTTGACTAACCAGATAAAAATGTGCTGAATGCTAAATTAGAATTAATATTTCACTTGCAAATAAGTTGCAACTTTATAAGTGAATGATAAGTGACAAATAGAGAAGTGAGGTTGGAAAGACTTCAATAGCAATCTGTAATACCGAGTTGTAACTTATAAGAAACTTTTGAAAATGTTTGAAACATGTGAAACTTATAAATGTTTCATAAAATTTGAAACTCTTCACTGCAACTTTTCAGAAAACTTTTCAAGCTTACATCACTAGTAGATATTTTTGGGTATTATGAATAATAATCAACTGCAATTAAAGTAAGTTTTTTTTCTATCGAGAGATCCAAAAAAAAACTGTTCCTCAGCGGGCTGTGGAAATTCAACGTATGAATAATATGTTAGTGACACTGTACGTCAATGTCAAATTCGAGGTTAGCAGGTTAGGATTTGCGTCATTTTGTGTCATAACTGACGGAAAACCTAACCTGATAACGTCGAATTTGACATTGACGTACAGTGTCACCAACATATTATTCGTACGTTGAATTTCCACAACCCGCTGAGGAACAGGTTTTTTTGGATCTCTCGATATAATAACTGTCAAAGTATTACAATAAATTTTGGTAGCTAGGAAATTTTTATACCTCGTGTTGGTAGAACTTTTTCAAAATTATGGTTATGTGTCAATTTTGAATGTCAAAATTTATCATTCTTTCAATTTGTCGTTTAATTACAATTACCTTTAAATTTTCAAACATTTATTATGTTTACTTTCAAATATTGTAAGTTAGTAATTAATAAATTTGCAATATTTTACTATGCTGTTCGTTTTACCCACTATTATGACATATCTGTCAAAATGACAATCATCTTTTTAGTGGAAAAAAAGAACGAAAAATCTATGTGCAGGAATGCAACTTATCCCCTAGAAAGTTGACCTTGAAAATTATTATAGAAAAAAAAGTACTTTAAATATATTTCACCTTGTAATTCAAAGAGATCTGTACCCACTTCTTCCCAAAATGTTTCTAAGATTGTATATGCAGGCCAAGCTCCTTCATGGGGTGTTAGTGCCCCACCATTATTATGATGTGATGGGCTTTTTTTGTTAGAATTTCTATAGATAATATATAGCAAGGAGAAACTATTAACTAAATTTTATATAAGACTGTTTATATCTTTTTGTGCTACCAACCTATTTTTACTTGATTTCGGGTTCGTTATCTGTGACGGTAAGGTCAACTTCCCATATCCTGTTGGTTGGTGTGACAACAAAATAACTGGCCCGTTATGAATATAACGGTCCTAGGACTGTTATAGAACATTGTTTTGTATTTAGTTACTGTAGAGACAACAGTTACCCACTTTATTTAGCAAACAATATTTGTAATATTCAACAGTAATATCCCAAGTGCATTAAAATAGCCGATTAAATTTTGACTCTTTCGGAATGTTTTGCTAAGAAATATGTTAAGTAAATTTGCCACTCAACAAGAATCCCGAAAGTGTAGCACGAGGGATTTTGGGGCAAAAAATTTACGAGATATATTTCTTCAGAGCAAAACATTGTGACGGAAAATCGTCAACATTTATTCAGGCTAGTTTACATGCACGCGGGATGTTCGGCGTGATCATTTCCTGAGTAAATAGATACAATTTAGTTGGTAAAGCACCTTTCATAATCATGTTAAAATTATTCACAAGCGATTAAATTTTGACACAAATTTAACCGCGGTTAAATTTTGACGTTTGAATCTTTGTCATTATTAAACTGACAGAATCCATAGTAATTACACATTATTATGGATATGAAGGAAATAATCACTTATAATACCATGAGTAGTCAAAGTAATGTCGACTATTTTTGCGGTGGTGTCACGAATGTCCATTGCGCTTTAGTACGATTAGGACGAGTGCGCTAGCACGAGTCCTAATCCCAAGCGCAATGGACATGAGTAGTGAT
This sequence comes from Agriotes lineatus, assembly GCA_940337035.1. NCBI lineage: Eukaryota > Metazoa > Arthropoda > Insecta > Coleoptera > Elateridae > Agriotes > Agriotes lineatus. The sequence continues at coordinate 53,631 of CALNHX010001760.1, read as the reverse complement.
ACCACCTCAAAAATAATCTACTTAACTTTGACTAAGAATGGTATTCGAGGGACTATTTAATGAACCAAACTACCTTTTCAAATTAGTTTTCAGTAAATCTAGCAACAAACTACGCAATTTCTATAGTAACAGAACACTAATATTGACTTTTTCTAATAAAAATCGCATTTGTTAAAAATAGCCACTTGAATACCTTCTAGGAAGATACCGGGTGGCCATAAATATCTGAGATCCCGGTAGCCATGGAATTAGCAACTTATAAATGTTGGTTAGCATTATATTTCAATTACGATAAGTATTGGTACCTATGTAATGTAATAAAATGCAATAAGAGGAGGGGAATGTGCCCTGGATTCTGTAGTTTAGCCTACGACTCGATTATAAAAATCTCCTGTTCTAACTCCATTACTTATTGCAATCTGAAATAATTTTTGACAGATGGGAATTTTAGTTGTGGTGACATTAATGACATTGAGTTTAGTTGGATTCATCATTTTAATAAAGCGGTGTTGATTCCAAAGGTGATGTGATATCAGATATTTATGGCCACCCGGTATATCCACTGATATTTTTTTGATTGGTCAAGAAACGTCAGAATTCTGGATTTTTATTGGTCACTTTTTGACAGATGACAGGTGAACTGAATAGTCAGAAATAATAGGACGAGAGGTCAAAATATTGCCGACAATAATTTTTGCGATTCAGATACCAGTTTCTGCGGCGACGAAAATAACGACGAGTGCTTGCACGAGTCGTTATTTTCTAAAGCAACAGAAACGAGACAATCTGAAGAGCAAAAATTGTCTGCAATATTTCGACCTAGAGTCCTATTCATCTTGACAATTTAACTTTTCATTAAAAAATAGTTACAGAAAAAATTGTCGCTGAAATAAAGCTCCTCGAAATATTGTCACATATAATCTCATAAGAGCATTAATTCTTTCCGGAAATTTTTTGAGTGCATTCCAACAATGTCGTATTAATTTGTCCGAGCGGGACGCGAGGGCAAATTAGGACGTTGTTGGAATGCACGAAAACTAATTTCCGGATATGAATTAATGCTCGAATGCAGATTCGGTAAGAAAATCGTAACGACACAAACCCTCACAGTGAGGTTGGTCTACCTACAAAAAATTTCCAAGAAATTTTTGTTGTTGTCTTGGTTACGGCTCGTGAACTAATTTTTCTATTGGTCATTAATGAGTGTCGTACGATTTTCACTACAATAATTGTTACAGAAAAAATTGTCGCTGAAATAAAGCTCCTCGAATTATTGTCGCTGAAATAAAGCTCCTCGAATTATTGTCGCTGAAATAAAGCTCCTCGAATTATTGTCACTAAAATAATCGTTCGATTGGTAGTTTATTTTTAAATTGAAGACAGCCATTGGTTGACAATGACATCAGTTAAATTGTCAACGGTATTTTTATTTTTATTAGTTGATAGTGCAAAAAATTTATACGAGACTTAATCGTTTAGTGCCTTACTGGAACGGTCCTCAGAAAATAGCAAAACTCGGCCCTTCGGGCCTTGTTCTTCTAACTTTTTTTGGCCTGTTCTTAGGCACTTAGTATTATACACCGAGTTTTTTTGCTCTTCCAATATATGTTTTTATGCCAAAATGGTTGTGTGAATGACATTGGTATGATTACTCTTTATCTAAAGTATGGTAGTCCATATTGACCTTCGGTGTTTTCACCTCTTAAGTTCTAAAAATGTTATAAATTGTTTGGTATTTGTTTGATTTGCTTAGACCAACCGTTAGTTATGTACTTTTTTCTTGCACTAAATTCTACATCTATGTATCTACTTGTAATTGTTTCAAATGTTTATCTGTTTTTTCAATCAATAATATATACATACTGAGGTGGAAAGCGTTTTATAACTGTTGACAGACTAGGTAGTTAACCAAGACGCGAAGCGTCGAGTGTACTTTATCTCGAGACAGGGATGGAACTTTTCACCGTGGTATGTACAGTGAAATCTCCCATAAGCGGACACGCACGGTGCCAACGTTTTTGTCCGGTTATTAGAGGCGTCCGCTTAAGAGAAAAATTCATTTTTATGTTTAAAAAAGTTGTATTATGCAAAGGTATACGTGCTAACAATACATACAAGAATATAAAATAATTGAAACAAAGTTATGTAATAGTTGTTACAAAATCTAAAATACTCATTTGACGTAAGGGTTTTTCTGACTGTTTATTATACTTTCCGCATGTATTTCTAAATATTTTGACAGTTTGAATACTTTAAAGTCATTACTTTCTTTAGCAAAGCATTTAAAAATTTTCACTGTTAATGCTTCCGTGTGGGTCTTGATTACATTCTCACAAATTTCTAAGTCGCAATCGTTTTCTAATTCTGCCAACTGCACATCAACGGCAGCTGATTCACCTGAAATTTTGGTTACATCATCTTCCTCGCTTATTTCCTTGTCAATGTTTATAAATTCGTCAGGGTCGACGTCTTCGATTTCTGGGATACCCCTTTACAGTTCAGCCATTACTGATAAGGGTAAATCGTTTTCTGGTTCGAATTGATTACACTGGCGTAACTTGATACCCGCAGACTCCGCGATCGCGACGGCCCTGAGCCTAGTTTTCTTATTCTTTCATTCAATAAAAGCAAGCAGGAAAAATTCTTGCTATTTTTATTTTTATCATAATAGGCTGCCCACGCAAAAGGTAAAGTAATTTTGAATTTCAGACCTCTAAAATCAAGCGACATGGATTGTTTTGTAATAATATTGCGCATAGGGTAATGAAAGTATCGAATTTCCTGCAGTCGTAACGCTGATTTGAGTTGACTTAATACCGCCCGTATTGCAAAAGAATTCTATATTTTAACAACATGATCATTAAATGTTGGATTTATGGATTGTTTTGACGCCTCACGACATTAGCTGGGCCTGCATTTTGAAGTGTCCGTACAAGAGAGATTCACAGTCTAAAAATTGTCGAAAAATGGTGTCCGTGTCCGTTTAAGAGAGTGTCCGTTTAATAGAGAAAATTGTATTAGTAAAGTTAATGCAAGCAAGTTGGTTCCCAACAAAATGTCCGTGTAAGAGAGGTGTCCGCTTATTAGAGGTGTCCGGTAAGGGAGATTTCACTGTATACTACTTTACTCAGAATCGGTTTTTTTAATTATTTATTTAATTAGGTAAGTTTTAAATAATAACATATATGAAACAAATACATTATCGACCACGAGGGAAAAGAAGACTGGGACGGCCAAAGAAACGTTGGAATGAACAATTTTCATGAGACCGGAACAAACCACAAAGGTTTAATCCTGGCAGCTGATGATGATGATGAAACAATATAGGCAAAATGGTCACCATGTCATCCTAAGATATAATAGACTGGTAATAAATGGAGAGGTAGTTTCACTGGATAGACTAAAGCAACTGGATAAGCAGGATAGGAAAAACGCATATGAGGAGGAAGCAGAGGATGGAGAAGAGAAGATAAGAGATAGCCAAAAGAGAATGGAAGATGACTTAAGGATGGACGATCCGAAAAGTACCTCAGAAAAAGAGACCTCAAAAAAAGGAAGAACTATGAGCCAGAGATCTCCAGAAAGCAACGATTAGGTGGAACTACGAGAAAAACTACTCAAGATAACGAAGACGAGTAGATTTTCAAAAAACGAGCAAACGTAGCTACAAAGAAATGTCTGATGACGACCGAAGAAGAAATGGCTATGAAAAAGGTTAAAAGATTTAGATAAGAAGAAAAAATACAATTATACAGGAACAACATAAAAATAAAAACAATGCAGAATACAAGATATCAAAGAATTATGATATACAATAGCAAAAGAAACAGAAACAGAAAGAAAACACGAAAGAAGAATACCAGCAGTAAAGACGTGAATAAAATAAACATAGGGACATGGAATATAACTTCATTAAACGGAAAGGAGATAGAAATAACGGAAGAAATGAGCAGGTTCAAATTAGATATTTTAGGAATAAGTGAAACGAAGAAACAATGAAAAGGAAATATAAAGCTAACAAATGATTATAATTATGTTATATTACTCAGGAACAGATCCTGGACAAAGAAGTAAAGAAGGAGTGGGAATTATTATTGCCGATAGATTAAACAGAAGAGTAATAAAAGCAGAATCAATCAATACTAGAATAATAGCATTAGAAGTAGACTTGGGTCGAATTTTTCACATAATACAAATATATGCTCCAGTAGAGGGAGCAGAAGTAAATAAGAGGGAAGAATTCTAGGAACAACTACAAATGGCGATAGAGTGAAAGAAAAGAGTAACAAAATAATGATTTTAGAGGACTGGAATGCAAGGGTAGGTAGCAACATAAACACAGGATTAGGCAGTTTGGGACAATTCGGAGAAATTATACAGAACAGAAATGGGAGAAAAATGACCGAATTCCGTATAGCAAATGACCTATTAGTCGGTAATACATTTTGGTACCAACCACTAGAGGAAAAATACACTTATGTAGCAGACGAACGAGGAGCAAGAAGCCTCATAGACTACGTGGTATACACGAGGGAACTGGAACAAAAAATAGATGAAGTGAAAACAGTAGGAGAAGCAGAACTCTCCACCCAACACAGATTAGTAAGAGCATTAATAAACGACATAAATATTAGAGAAGAAGAGAAAAAAGAATACGAGAGAATACCAGTATATAAACTAAAAGATACTGATAGGGCAGAAAAGTACAAGAATAGTACAGATGCCAAACTTGAAAAATTTGAACTAAAAAGAAAGGAAGGGACAGTGGAAGAAGTATGGAAAATATTCAAAGAAACACTTATAAAGAACGCCAGACAGATCTGATGAATAAAGAAATTTAAACAAGACACCAATAGGACCAGATGGTGGAACGAAGAAGTAAAGAGAGCAATTAGAGAGAAGAAAAAAGCATGGAAAAAATATATATACACCAAAAATCATGACGACAAAAAAGAATATATAAGAAAAAGAAACAAAGCCAAAATAGACATAAGAAAACCAAAGACTCAATGCTGGGAAGAGTTCGGACGAGAACTAGATGAACTATATACTAAAAACATCAAACATTTTTGGGGAATAGTAAAAAAGATAAGAGAAAACAAAGGAAAAGAAGTAAGAGGAATAAGAAACAAAAACAATGAATTAAAAATGGAAACAACAGAAATTCTACAAGTATGGAAGGAATACTACGAGGAAAAATTTTAAGAAAACCGAAACCAACAGGAAGAGCAAGATGAATACGAAGATATAGATGAGGAACAACAAGAAAACGCAATAGATATCGAAATGAAGGATGTAGAAGAGGCAATTGGTACACTTAAACTAGGCAAGGTAGGGGGAGCAGAAGGTGTCGAGGCAGAGATGATAAAATTCATGAGCCCTAAAGGGAAGATATGGATACATGAAATATTTAAGAAAGCATGGAAAGAAGAACGGATTGGGAAAACAACATAATTATTCCAATCTACAAAAATCTGGTGTGATACACTCACACAACTTCCTTTTACAGTGATCTTATAATTAGTTAAATATTTAATTTTTAATTTTTAAGCATTTGTCAAAAATTTTCAAAAATTACGAATTCTACAAAAACGGTACAAAATAGAGCGTTAGTTGAAGAGACAAATTTTCTCTAAAATCTTAAGCAGAATTCAAAAATGTAATAATATACCGGGTGTTCTATTTAAAATAGGAGTTAATAAAAAAAAATAGAAAAAAAAACAAAAGAAACCCACTTTAGAAGTATTCAACTGGAAAATCACCTATCTCACGTTAATGCACATTAAAAATGTAATAAAAATGTAAAGTTTGAAAAAAATCGTTAGAGCCGTTTTTGAAAAAATCGAAAAAAACTAAAAAATCACAAGAGTAAACACCTACTTCCGGTTATGCGATTTTTTTAAAAAGCTTGCTGTCTCATCTACATAGTACACAAAACTTATATATGAAGTTTCAACGCCATACCTCTTTTCGTTTTTGAGATATTCTGTTCACAGACAGACAGACAGACACACAGACAGACAGACACACAGACACACAGACCAATGAAAAAAAATATGTTTTTTGGGATCAGGGGACTCTAAAACGTGAAGATCTGTTGAAAACTCAATTTCGAATTTTTGGGGTGAATCCAATACTTCCTTTACGGTAAAAGGAAGTAAAAAAGGAGAAAGAGGAAAATGTGAAAACTACAGAGCCATCTGCCTTTCCTCTACAGTATTTAAAATGTATACGAAGATTCTACAAAAGAAACTAATACACTACATAGGCCATAAGCTAGCCGATGAACAAGCAGCGTACAGACAAGGAAAACAAACAACAGACAACATACACATAATAAGAAATATAATAGAAAGAGCAATAGAAAGAGGAGGAGAGCTGTTTGTTACACTCATAGATTTAAAGGCAGCGTTTGACAATATAAATAGAAGTCACATATGGAGGTATTTATCGGAATTACAAAAACCAAGGAAACTCATCAGAAATATTAAGAACATGTACCAGAATGTCAAAGGAAGAGTACATATGAACGGAGAAGCTTCTGACATGTTCTTTATGACAAAAGGAATAAAACAGGTAGACAGCCTTAGTCCACTTCTATTTATAACAGTGATGGACAACATTTTATTAAATACAAGAACAAAAACACAACATCTCCAATCACAAATAGGACATTACCAACTAAGGCCAATCAAAGTAGACAATCTAATGTACGCAGATGATATAATATTTACAGCAGACACTCACAATAAAATGAAGGGACTGGTTAAAATATGTAGTGAAGAAATAGAGAACATGGGAATGGAGGTGAATATTAACAAAACAAAAATGATGATTATAAATAACAAAAAAAACGGAGATGGTAAAAAAAATTGAAATAAACGGGAATACAATAGAAGCAGTCACAGCAGTAGAATATCTTGGTTCAATAATAACAGATGATGGAAGAATAGAAGTGGACATAGCACATATAATGAAAAAGACGAAGAACATATACTATGCAATCAACAAACCAATATTACAAAAACAAGAAATAGACAAGCAAGTGAAATTGAAAGTATACAACATAATAGCGAGACCAACATTAACATACGGGAGTGAGACAGGGACCATAAACAAAAAACATGAAAGCAAGATCAATGCAGTTGAAATGCAGTTCCTAAGAAGAATCGCGGGGAAGACCAAATGGGATAGAGAGACGAACGAAAGAATTAGACATACTCTTAAGACAAGAAGGAATGATGGACTTTATAGAAAGGAAGCAACTAAGATGGTATGGCCATATAATAAGAAAAGATGAACAATAGCTACTAAAAAAGATCACAGAGTCAACAGGAGGACGAAAGAGGGAAAGGGGTAGACCCAGAAAGCGGTGGACACAAAGGATGGAAGAAATTGGCATCAAGAGGGGCAAAACATTGGCAGATATGCAAAGAATAACCGAAAGGAGTGGAAGGACTGGACCTCACATCAGACACCCTGAAAGGGTATAAGGGAAAGAAGAAGAAGAAGTAATACGTATTTTTACCAGTGTTTAATAAGTCACTTTAACAAAGGAATCTGCAAAGCTGTTGCTAGGAAACATGGCAAGTTCATTGAAAGTGGCGTTTTAGCTAACCGGGAAAAACAAAGTAAACAATGGCTCGCTTTCCTACTGTTTTGAAGATCAGAAATGTATTATTATTAACCGATTGTGAGTAAAATAGTATACAAACCTCGGCGAAAAGTTTCATTCCTGTCTGGCGATAAAGTTAAACTCAACGCTTACGACAGTAATGAAACGCTTTCCACCTCGATGTGTAATATACTATTATTCACAATCAGTTTTTGTTATTTTTATCGCAGTTTAATAAGTTACTTTAACAAAGGAACACTACTACTCTCTAGCAAAAATTCACAATTTTCAAAGTAGTTTTTAATATTACTTCATTTTCTAGTTGATGGCTTGTGCCATTTAGAATATACGCGATTAAACAAAGTATCTGTCTTTGTGTTGTTGCAATACCACCTTTGATTGACAGAATTAATAATGTTTCATTGTTGCTTATAAAATTATACAGTGTCCGTGATACATTTGGACACACGGAAAATTGTTTCATTATCCATTTTATCAGACAATTTTATTCTTGATAAATGTCTCTACATCTTCTCAAATTAAAAATGCACTTGCAAAAATTCAAATATCCTCTTTTGTATACAGGGGAGGTTTGAAAATATGAAAATGGCTCAAAAATAAGGTACCTTATTTTTCAAAATAAAACAAATGTTAATTGCAAATATTTGTTATAACATCTTTAGTAAAAATTATAATTGATTTGAATTATAATTGATGTTTGGATCTTTCGATATTAAATTTTTTTGAAGATGCCTGTTATTTGACACAAAAATGAGATTTTTTAGCACAAACTCGAATCACGTGATATCCTGGTTGCTAAGTAAGGGAAACTCAAGTTCGGCAGTACCCCTTTATCGTATCCATTGATAAATTAACGTTGAAGTGTCTCATTTGGTAATACACAGGGTGGTAAGGATAGGGAAAACGAGTGAAGATTGTTTTTCGGTGCAGGTGGCTGTGACTTCATATTTGATACCTACTTTCAATTCTAAGCAACCCCTTCAAATAACATTTTTGTCTATTTTGAAAGATAAGGGTACTTTATTAGTAGCTTCAGCGTACTTATGCGAACGTTTTGTCCGTCTGTCTGTCTGGATCGCCTGTAACTTTCGAACGGCTACAGATATTGAAATTTTGAAAGGGGGCAAAGTTGTTGCTAAGGTCCCTAGCACCTTCATGCGCTATTTGGTTTTGGCGAAAGGTGGCGATTTTCCACTTTGCAAAATTTCCAAGCATTGTAGCACAGTGGCGGCTTGTCCACTTGGCGCCATCTACAGAAGTTCGGTGGTCACGTTTTGAACTACACATTCTGGGTGCACTATAATACTTAATGTTTTCGCAGTGCTGAAGCTACTCTTTAGACCTGTACTTGAGCAGTTTATTCTTGAACCATTTTCATATTTTTGAACTTCCCCCGTATACGAAAGAAGATATTTAAATTTTGGCAAGTGCATTTTTAATTTAAGAAATGGAGGGCCTTTTATCAGGAATACAATTTTCTGATAAATTGATAATAAAAAAAATCCATGTGTTTAAATTTATGACGTATACTGAAACTGAGCGTTCCTCGAGATTCATAGGGCTACATTTGTGTTATCATGAGGGCCACACATGACAACCAGTTGAAGTCATTTAATGAAAATTATTGCAGAATTACATAAATTATCTCAATTAATCGCTACAGTGTCCGTTGTGCGGGTCGCAGGTGTGCTTGCTGTTATATCCGCACCATCTTATTATTATATACTCTTATATACTCAATGTATATGTTACATAATCTAGTATTAGTCAAGTAATTGATATTCCTATTTAATAGTTATTCTTATTTTATTACTTCATGGATGGTTAGGCACTCATATGCCACTTCCTAGATGATGCAATACACACATGTGTGTGCTGGACTTTTGATGACCATTAAATTGGCTATCAAACCATACACTATCGGCCTATTTCAAAAATCATGTGTTGGTCACGTAATACCAATCCTTGTTTTTTTTCCAGTCTTTGATCTAGAAGACAGGACCTAAATACCACAACCACCAACAAATTGTTTAATGGGTATATAAAGTGACAAATCTGATATTCATACAAGTCATTCTTAAGAGGAGGTTATGCAGTACGTAATATTCTCTAATTTTATTATTATTGAAACTTATTAAAGAACACCTGTCAAATAAATCTTGTGAGGTCTTTAAAACTTCAACTCGTCCACGAACTTCACTTTGCAGAGGGCCGCATGTTTGACATACCTGCTGTATGGTATATTATACCGGGTACTGACTTGCGCGACGCACCATAGGAATTTGCATGGTAAATTCCTTATGTTCAATTATTTGCTCCCCTAATTATTTTAGAGCTAAAGTGTAAATACATTTTTTGTAGAGAAAAAAATACTGCATCCATTCATACTGTTGCTAACAGTTTTTCATTTTCCGGAACCGAAGGAATGTAAAAAATCAAATTAGCATTTTTACAAAAATCAGTGAAGTCATGGAATTATTGAAACAAGCCAATGCTAACGCAAGTGCGTGCGGGGTGATCATCCAGCCACTGTCGTCAAAACATTGAATGTATTGTCGTTTTTCTCCTTTTGGTGTAATTTCTGGACCTCATTATTGCACCTACAATTATTTAATAACTTGCCTGTAGCTTTAAACTTAAATGTATCAGTTTATTTTGGAATTTGCCGATAGGGATATTTTACAATAAACAAGGATTACTTGACGAACGTCCACCATTAAACCATTTTTGTTATGGACAAGATCCAGGTACCTTAGAGACGTTAAGCAGACCATAATTAATAATGAATTATAAACGTCAAACATCAATGACAAACAACACATATTGTCGCCCCACACGCACTTGCGTTGGCATTAGCTTGTTTCAATAATTCCATGGCTTCACTGATTTTTGTAAAAATGCTAGTTTGATTTTTTACATTCCTTCGGTTCCGGTTGTTATATTAAATAGACTTGTCTGTCCGTCCGTCCGTCCGGGACGCTGTTTCAGCAGCCAAACCGTAAGAGATAGAGAAAAAAGTTATGAAAGTTATATGTTTGGAATGGTCCTGTCAGGTCAGGAACCGAATTTCAGTCACGTGACACTTCTGGTTTTTGAGAAATCACGTGATTTCCGTCCGTGCGGGACGCTGGTCCGTCCGGGACGGTCTTTTTTGTTTTATTAAATGAGACATTTGTCTCACTGGACTGCTAGTAATATACCATTATCTATTCCGGTGGGATAAGTAACTCATTACGTCACTCATTTGACACTATTTCAGTTAGGTAATGAAGCTCATTACACCACTCAGTTATGTAATGGTTTCATTACGCAACTGAGTTGTGTAATGACTTCATTACGTAACTGAAATAGTGTCAAATGAATGACATAATGTCATTTGCCTACTAAAATATTTTTGAAAATGACAGATCTGACATTTTTCTTAATGCACTTTTCTCAATTTTAGGCAGTCGTAGATAAAATTTTGTACAATACATGTGTGATAATGCATCATTAATATACTTGTGTGCTTACATAACTCGTGCTACGCACTCGTTTGTAACTTACACACACGTATATTAATGATGCTGTTATCCCACTTGTATAGTAAATAACTATTATGCTCCTACACGAATAGCAAGCAGATGTCCCTTGAGGTTTTATGACAACGGAGGGGAACTTTTCGGAGCACATTTCTTCTCTATCTAGACTACAGTGTACTATATATGTCTTTCTTTCTATTTTTATGGGCTCTAAAACAAGGAAATTCTAGAATAGTTCAAGTCGCAACTCCAATGAGATATGCATGCCATTGAGGAGTGCATCTATTCGTTACAACTCTGTAAATAGAATTATCTCCAAAACGGTTACTTTTACGAATAAAAGTCATGATATCTTTATTGTTAGAAATTTCATAAGCTACACATTTGATAATCAATATTTTTTCTGTAAAAGTGATCGTTAACGAGATATTCACGAAATACCGTTTCTGGTGACCTTTGCCCCCCCCCCTTAAAATTTTAGCGGCACTCTGATCGATGAGGACTTTTGATATTTTGTTTAGAACCACAATATCAAGGCTTATACCAAAATCCAGCTTTCCGAGAATTTTTCCGAAGAGCAATGTCTAATTTCTCTGGACTAATAGTTGCACTTCTAAATTTGGAACTATTCCATAGCCATACTAGATGGAAATAATTTTCGATCATACCTACTATACCTTATTTCACAAGTACTTCTTACGCACAAATTCATAGGTTCTTCTGTCCTTTTTTAGTTTTCTATTTAAAGAACTTTTTTAATATCATCTTTCATTTGTTTGTCTTTTCTTATGAAAACTTTTTTCATCACATGGATATCTGCTTGTAAAGTCTTTGTAAACTTTTTTTCATATGAATCTTAGTTTTTTAAATCTTCTTTTAACTTTCTGCTTTAAAAATTTTCTTTTCATGTGGATTTTTTGTTTTTAAATCTTTTCTTACGTTTTCTGCTTAAAAACGCTTTTCGTAAGAAGCTTTTGTTTTTAAATACCTATTCTTTTATGGTTTCTACTTAAAAACACTTTTTTAATGTGTATCTTTTGTTTTTTGTACCGTTCCTTACATATACTGCTTAAATTTTTTTTTCACATGAAATCTAAGTTCTTCATTTTTTTTACGTTTTTTGCTTGGAAAGATCTTTTTCCATGGAGATTTTTTGTTTTTAAAATCTTTTCCTACATTTCCTGTTTTAAAAATCCTTTTTATATGGATCTTTAGTATTTTAAATCTTTTTTCATGATTTCTGCTTAAAAAGAAAGCTCTTTATATAAATATTTGGTGTTGAACCTTTTCTTATGTTTTCTGCGTAATTTTTTTTTCATGTGGACATTTTGTTTTTTAAATCTTTTCTTACGTTTTCTGCTTAAAAACTCTTTTCGTGTGAAGCTTTTGTTTTTAAATACCTATTCTTTTATGGTTTCTGCTTAAAAAACACTTTTTAATGTATATCTTTTAGGGATGTCGTACCCGGTCTAAAATCAAACCCGGGTACCCGAAAACAGTACCCGGGTACCCGCGGGTACCCGAAATATATAACAAAAATGTTAGCGTACCGTACATCGGAACATTCTTTACGCCGCTAGTTTTAAACTGAACTAAATTGAAATAGTACCTACTCTCCCATCAAAATCACACAGAGCATGTTTATGTTACTTCATCCCATACTGACGCGATTTAATGGTACTATTGACGGGTTAAATATATCCGTGAAGGGGATTTATTATATGAAACAAGAAACATTTGGTATGGGATGGGGTGATTCTCGTTATTACTGCATGATTATGTTTTTCTAGAGCTTATTCCAATTGTTTTTAAGCTTTTATCATGTTCTCCGAAAAAGACTGACTTACTAGAAATTACATAATTTACTAGTCGGTGGGTACCCGCGTCCTGAAAATATACCAGGGTTGACTATTACCCGGGTCGACCCGGGTACCCGGGTACCCGCCGACATCCCTAATATCTTTTGTTTTTTGTACCTTTCCTTACATATACTGCTTAAATTTTTTTTCACATGAAATTTAAGTTCATCTTTTTTTTACGTTTTCTGCTTGGAAAGATCTTTTTCCATGGGGATTTTTTGTTTTTAAAATCTTTTCTTACTTATCCTGTTTTAAAAATACTTTTTATATGGATCTTTAGTGTTTTAAATCTTTTCTCACGATTTCTGCTTAAAAAACTTTATATAAATATTTGGCGTTTAACCTTTTCTTCTGCGTAATCTTTTTTTATGTGGACATTTTGTTTTTTAAATTTTTTCTTCCGTTTTCTGTTTACGCTCGCCTGAACTTTTTCAACATGTAATAGAAATACCTAATAGTATCCAACAGAGTATTTGTATAATAATATCTTTAAAAGTAGTTAATCATAACATTTATGACAGATGCTAAGTAATTGTCACACTCTTAACCTATTTGTTTGTATCTTTTTGTAAGTACACTCCTAGACAAAGGTGAATTTTGGAAATCAAAGGCCTCTTTGTGTTTTTATATTTACAAAACAGACTATACTATACTTTTATACAGATTTATGTTAGATAGTGTGAACATGGGCAGTCTAATGAGCTAGAATACAGTTTATGTGCTTTATATGTGTTAGACGGAAATAGACTTATATGTGACTTAAAGTCTAGTATCTGTCTAATGTATACAAAGCCCTTAAACTATATTCTTACTCATTTGATTTTGTACGTTTACATTATCCACCACCAATTTGCACAATTTGCACAAGAGGCGAGTACGTAATATTCAAGTTTTCTGTGCACGCATTTAAATTCCCGCTGATTGTTTCTTCAGCATTATTTCTAAGCTACCCATGTTCACAACCTTGCTTTTGAATAGAACACATGACATCTGTCTTACAATGCGTGCACTATTTGGAAGCATATTCCATGCAAGTGTCAGCAAAAACAGCACTGATAGCCGACATTACAACCGACTATAATCTATTGATTATGCCCTTAATGCATAAATGACTATTAAAGCGGTCATATTCAGAACAGAAAATATTAATTGTCCCAGTTTTTTTGTCTTTGATAGTACATCAGAGTAGACTAAAAATGTTCTATTTTGAAGAAATGACACCAGCGTAGTTGTAATATTCTTGTGCTTTATTGAAATATATACCTATTTATTTAAAAGTTATTGAAAAATAATGTTTTTTCTTCTTTTCAGAGCCACCTTCTCCCCATTGTTACGCAGTTCAAAGGGCAAACACTACAGACTCGAGTTCTTCAAAGAAGCTACTAGCTACTATGAGCAACCACATCCATTTACAAGCCTATTCAACAAGATGGAAATTCGAGCAAGCAGCATACAACCTATGTTGTTATTTTTCGCATTAGATCAGAAAGAAAATATCTTCGAGGATTACTAAAAATTTTATTACATAGAAACTGTATCTCGAAATTATATTGTATGGTTGACATGTCATCTTTGATTATTCTAAATGTTTGAATCTGTTTATCACGATGCAGTTGAATTTTTTGCAATTTTTAATATTGCTCCAACATATATAGCATTTGGGAGTTATTCAACATCATTCCTATTTACAACATTTTGTTGTTTGTTGGTTTGCTGCAGTGTTTGTATTAATCATAAAGTTGTTATTATTTTACTAACAATATGCAGCATTATATTTCGCATTTACAATGGGTAAAGCTAATTATGCCATCGTTAACAAATCTTCTAACTTTATCTGTTCCTGTGGTTTTTTGTTTTCTAACTTTTCACAACATAGTTGGTGTTGAGTGGGGCACAACATCTTTTCCCGTTGTTTATTTTTCATTTTTGTGCATTGTCCAGTTCCTTCGATCAATCGCTGTCCAGACACAATCTGGAAGCTGGATTGAATGTAAGTGAGTGCAGTGAAGATTACTCCCACTTTATGTGGTTTATTAGCCGACGTGTTCTCAAGTGAAGTTCTTGGGACAAGTTGAGCCTCAATGGTTTCACAAGAATTATTTATGAGGAGTCGAAGAAAATAACCAACTTTTTTACTTAGTGCATTTGAAAATGTATTAAAAGTTTACCACTTTGAGTAGGTATAACTTTAATTTAAATAACAATATTTTAAGAGCGTTATAGATAAGTAACTGCTTCAAAAAACACAACACAAGGGGATATGTGTGGGTCGATAAATCTGCTGGGAAAACATGGACATTGCATGTACGTGTGAATTGTCATCATCCAACAGAATGCAGAAATGACTAATAAAGATTCTTAATATTAGTTAAATGTATCAATTATAAGCATAATTATACATAGGTATCTTAGATATACTGTATAGGTGTCATAGAGGTATCGTAGATGGATTTTCCTATGAAAATGGAAGTTCAGTAGAATGACCTTCCAAATCAACTATTGGTAGCCTAGAAGGATCTCTTCGATTTGGTTGACGGATTAAAGCTCAACCGTAAAAGAATTTACTTTTAAAATCGGCTGTTGAATATTCATCTCAATGTGGATTGATGGACGTTTAGATGGCCTCTTTATCTTCTTGATAATTTTTCTCAATCTCATTATTTGAACAAAAGAATTGATTTTGTAGAACAGCACATCTTTCTTTTAAGTAATATATGCCTTCTCCAGTTGAAGCAGCATAAGGTGTTGGTGAAATTATTACAGTATTTAAAGACGTGGGTATTGAATACACATGATAAAGTGTAAATTGACTTTTATCAAGTATTGGTACATGTAATAGAAATAGTACGTGTTCCTCAGTAATATAAAAATCGACTGAAATAGTTCTTTCAAAAAGAATAGCATTTTGTGAGTAAAATTCGTCTTCGGTATGATACTGTGAAATTTGGCTTTTCATGAATTCGAGTTGACTTTCAGTTATTATGCTTAAATGTAATACATTTAGTTGTGTGAAGCTTAATCCGGTTTGCAAGTTTTGTATCGTTCTGTGGAATTCTTCTACGTTTAATCGTAGTAACATTATAGTGTTTTTCTGTTGTTGTAAATTAATTATTTGCAATGTATTATTCAAAATTTGGAAGTTGCCAGTTATATTTTGAAGTACTTTCGTGTATTCCTGCATTAATTCTGTATTTAACGATATTTGTTTATTAAAATGGGTTTTTTTGATTTTGAGCCAAAGTTTTTATTGCATTATCATATCTTTCACCATCTTCCGCGTCTAAATTTCCTGATACGAATTTAAAGACTGACCCTAGTCCGTTTATTAAGCCCCGTTTTATCCTTTTCTTTTCGGTATCGAATATGTCTGGGTGTATTAATAATAAGTCATTTTTAACTTGTTCTAATTGTTCTAAAATGGCTGTTTCGACTAGGATATCTTCCTTTCGCGTTTCATCTGTTATTTTAGTGTTCTTACCTTTTAGGTGAACTAAGCATGCATATAATTTCGTGAAATGGTCCTTAAAACTTGTAATTATGTACAAATGTATGTTGTTTTTTGTCGAGTTCCTATATAGTACAAGAGTTGAGACAAAGCAAATGTGAGCCGCCATTAGTGTTCCAAAAATAAATGATAGCATACAAGGCCAGAGTTGTCTTTCTTAGTATGTGTCACCTATGAATTTAATTACTTGTCACTTTGACAATGTCAAAAAAAGGTTAATTTTAAGCGTTGATGAAAACTACACCGGTAGGTATCTACTACTGTTCCTGTATAAGTAATCTTTGAGAAAGAGTTGAGATGTAAACGTAAACGAAGTAGGTACAGCATTGGATTTTATTTTTCGTTTGCCATCCAGACGCACTTTTTCCCACTGAGCCTGGTTCTACTTGTGAGTGTTCAGTTTATATTTTTCAACTATTCAGCTTGATCTTGAAAGGGAGTTGGTTGGATGGAAATTGTGATTGTTGATTTTCCTGAAACACGTGTTATAAAGTATATAAGAGCATCAGACTTAGTATACCCGAATCGAAATCTCCTTTGCTCTAACGACTCAAGAGTAAGTTCCTTTGCGGCTATTTCGGCAGCTTTTCTGGGAGGAGGGGTGATATTTTTAGGGAGGGTTCTAATAAGTTTTTCTACCTCATCAGGAACAACAACTCCTTCAAAGGTTTTTTGGTAAAAATTATTACTGTCGCGATGTTCAGAGCTAATTCCCACGAATCCATGACAGTACTTAGCATCGAATGTTGCAATATCAACATCCTGGTTAAACAAGTACAAAAGAACTGGTCTGTGCCCCACGAGTTCGTGTCAATATGTAATCCTGCGTCGTGTAACCAGAGTATCCAATCGGGACCCTCAAGTATTCCTTCTCGAAGCGGTAGATGTCTTGTCTCCCTACAACTAAAGCATTAGTCGTTCCCATTTCAAGTCCTAATGAATAATACTTTGGACTACCTTCGGGTTTCACCATGTTTGCGGCATCGAACATTCCAGACATAAATTCTGCGTCTGTTTTTATTTGTGTAGCACTTACATCTAACGAGTCTAGTTTGACAGTAAGTATAATTGTCCCAGGATGTCTTTGCATTGTCTATCTTTTTCTTTGCTATCGCAGCGTAAAAAAGATTCCTATACTTATTAATTTCCCATTCAGGTTGCTGTCCTTTAAATATATAAGTATACAAATTGTCGATGTTATCATTACATGCATCAACAAGAATTTTGTTGTAGGTCTCAATTACTTTCTTAGATTCTTCTACAATGATAAGGTGGGTATGAGCATGTGTCGCACAATCTTCAGCAAACTTCTTGGCTATGATGAAAGATGTCATACCAGTGTTCTCTAAAATTAGCTGGCCGTACCCTCTTATACCATTCCATAATGCGTCTCCCGTACCAGATACAGATGCATCACTTAACAGGTCCCTGTATATGACCTTTCTGGAAGATATCGTATCATCTAAGTACTTGGATACTACTAGGAGATCATAGGAAATTTTCATCTTTTTAGGAGCTTTCATCCCTCCAAGCTTTGTCGATATCGCACCTGTTCGGTTCTTAATCCACTCGTTCATGTAATTTGACGCCTTAGTTTGATCAACCATGGAAACTCCTGATTTTCTTGATATACTTAGTATACCAAAGATACCATAAAACACGAAGTTTTGCTTTTCTAATATCTTGTCATCTGTAGCTCCAAGATCGTCATCAGTTGGAGTGTATACATCTATTACACCTGCCAAGAACAGATCTTGTAAGTCTGACTTCATGTTGTTAATTGCAGACTCTGGTATGCAGAGAATATAACAATTCATGTAGAAAGAAATTATGGCACTTGCCCGTTTGTCGCTTATTTGTAATTTGTAATGTAGATAATTCAAGCAAAACATGACCAAATCTTGGTTCTAATGGAACTGGAACATTACTTAACTAACGTTTCACGCCGGAGACCTTCTTTCCCTTCCACTCAGTTGCGATCAGCGCGGTTTCTTTTCTACCACACACTGCGATCAGCGCGGTTTCTTTTCTACCACACACGCAATAGAGCCTCTTGTCCTTGTTGGAATGTAGGGATGATAGCGACATTACTCCCAGGTCGAACAACTGTCTCGGACTGATTCTGAAATATCTAATAACATGCCCAAGAGTCTTGTCGATCTCTTCATCTATGAATAGATTCGGGTTATTGACTTGAGCCAGCAAATCCACTCTATCCATTATAGTCTGGAGGGAATCGGTCCCAAACATGAATCGCGTTAGCAACATCACGTCCTGCTGGCCTCGAATCCACTTCGTATCCTCCGTCCTATATTCACTTGCACTGGCGTCAACTCTCTTCCCAACCGACGTATCTACGGATCGTCTCTGCTTGAGGTTTATCTTCGCTTTGTCGACGTCATATATGTCCACATTGTCATACAGGGTTTTAATACAGTACGACAGGCAAGACGCTTCGACTATGTAAAACATCTGACGTGCTTCCAGTCTCTGCGCACCACAATAAGTCGGCATGCCAATTGGCTTCGCTCGTGCACTTAGCTCTATCTCTTTCAGTAGGCCAGTGTTCTTCACTATGATAGATAGGCTGCAGATCGCGTTGTACACCAATCGCGTTAACTTGTGAACCTTCTCTCTTGCGACGTCAATCTTCTCCAGGATCGGCACCCAATATGCCCTAGCCCCCGTATCCCACAACTTCGGTAGAATTGAAAGGTCCAGGCTCAACTCATGGGTATCCTCTCCTGCCACATACTCCTCCACAGCTTCAATGAGTTGACAGAATCTTCTGTACTCCTTGTCGCTCATGATCACAGCTGCGTCGATCGTCATGTGTGTGTTCTTGGGTCGACCTCTGGTATCTGAGCGTAAATTGTGCTCAAACTCAAACTATCTACGTCCTTAGCTCCAAGAGCTTCGGCCAAGATGTTCTCAGGTCGCTCATTCTCCTCTCCTTCTTTTAGAATATAGCTGTAGCTGCCTTGACTAGGACTTGAACTCAACGAGCCAGCCTCCACGTTCTCAGCGCATGACGCGTTCACCGCGATCCTTTGCTCCGAGTGCCGCGGGCACATGCGCGTTAATGAACATTTTGCCTGTAGGTCAGCGTTCCAGCGTTGCACTCTCCTTTTGAATTTGTTAATGTTGTCCTCTAAACTTCTCGCTTCTCTCAACACTTCTTCGTCTCTCTTCTGCTTCTCCTTCTTTCGACATTTCGTGTGGGGGGCTTGGGTGTGGTGTCGCTGGCATCACAAGTGCAGCTATACTACCAAAGGAGAATTAGCAATCTCCGCAACGACCCAGATCCAACCACTATCGCGGTGCTTTCTCTTCCTGAGTGTGAGAGACTCGGGGAGAGATTGACCCGCTGGACTACTACATTCGGTACCAACCCGAGAACCTCACGACGGGTCTGGGCGGAACGCCTACAAAACTCTTATTCCGGCAATGGCCTACTGCAGGGCGAGGGTAGTTCCCTGTCCAGTTCTTGGATAGACCAACCCCCTTCGTTTTGGAGGGGGGATGAGTTCGTGAAGGCAGTACAGCTGCGAGGTAATCTTTTCCCCACCAGAGGCATCCCATCTAATCCTCCCCCGGCAAGACAGTGTACGGCGGGGTGCGCCCGAGTGGAGTAGCTATATCCCACGTACTCCAGGGTTGCCCCTTAACTCACTGGCACCGATGCCGAAGGCACGACCGGGTATGCGACCGCTCAAAGTCATCTTGCGGTTCGTAAAGGATGGCTGGTGGAGGAGGAGTGTCATCTTAGATTATCCAACGGCGAGCTCAGGAAACCCGATTTAGTCTTTGTAAAGGGGGACCGAGCCGTCGTTTGTGATACCTCCATTGTATGGGAAGGCCCACGTCCGATGCATGCGTCCTTGATCCAAAAGGTGCAATTTTACTCGCAACCTCTTGTTATCCAGTCAGCGATAAACCCCCCGTGAATTGTCTTATCTCCTGTTGCAGAAGCCTTTTTTGCTATTGATGTTATGCCGAAGAAAGCATAAAAGTTTGTTGGCGAAAGCAAATGCTTTTGAAATGGGATCAGAGAAAAAATGATCAATCAGCCCTTCATAGCCTTCTATAATTGCCTTTAAGCATTTTACTTTTTTATCTGGGTCTAATTCTATTTTGGGCCTTTTAGCACTTACTATTGTTTGCTGCGTGTCTGCATCTACGAGCTCACTGTCCATTTTTCTTTTAGTCCCACTAGTACTTGGTCCAGGTGTAGTATCCATGCTTGCGTTGGGGTCAACCATCTTATATCAAATTGTGTAACAAAGTGTTTTTTAACTAAAGAGGATCGGTTATTACTTATTTGACCGCGCATAAGAAGCTTCTTCTGAAGTTGATATAAAATACTCCGTATGAACACTTAGGAGCTGTTCCAGATCAGTCTTTACTTCTTCAAATTCAGCCAACGGTAGAATGGGCAGATATGCATTTAAGTACAGGTTTATACAGTCTTGATCTTGAAAGGGAGTTGGTTGGACGGAAGTTGTGATTGATTTTCCTGAAACACGTTATAAAGTATATAAGAGCATCAGACTTAGTATACCCGAATCGAAATCTTCTTTGCTCTAACGACTCAATAGTAAGTTCCTTTGGGGCTATTTCGGCAGCTTTTCTGGGAGGGGTGATATTTTTAGGGAGGGTTCTAATAAGTTTTTCTACCTCATCAGGAACAACAACTCCTTCAAATGTTTTTTGGTAAAAATTATTACTGTCGCGATGTTCAGAGCTAATTCCCACGAATCCATGACAGTACTTAGCACCGAATGTTGCAATATCAACATCCTGGTTAAACAAGTACAAAAGAACTGGTCTGTCCTCACTAGTCCGTGTCAAGATGTAATCCTGCGTCGTGTAACCAGAGTATCCAATCGGGACCCTCAAGTATTCCTTCTCGAAGCGGTAGATGTCTTGGCGCGCATGCGTATGTTGTTGCTTCATAAACTTCGTTTTTCCAACATTTGCAGTTTTTCATCCGAAAAAGTTAAAACGCATTGAGAAAAAGCTTCAACATGTCTGATGTGTTGGATATCCAGAGCCAGTGCTGCTCCGAATTCGAGGACGAAAGAGACGGCCTCATCCTTGCTATGAAAGCCGCCAGCAGGAGCCGCAAGGGGCGCGGGTTTACTGATTCCATACGAACTGCTCGGTCAAACAAGGAGCGCGTTGTGTGATCAATACAGTAAACCACTGACGTGTACCGATTATCTCGTGCTCGTTACTGTGAGCTGCCGCATACAGTCCAAGTGCTACATTTGAGCAGATAAAACGAAGGTCGTACGTTCGTCGCGCCGATTGCGGAGTGGTAGCGTCAATATGCCAAGATTTTGGACAGGGATCGAACGCAACATCCGACTGTACAACTGGTCCAAGTACCGTAAACGGTGATTTTAATCCCGCGCGGACGTGAAAACCGATTGTAAAAACTGTTCAAACGCCAAGATGCCCATAATTTTTTTGGAGCGGTTACCCTTGCCAAATTTAAAAACTTATACTTGCGCCAGCGTGCTTGCACTTTCGGCCTGCGTTTATTACGCAACTTACGTTGTGAGAGACCACCGTATAGCGAGGGCTTCTCAGCTAACGTTGATTCGGCGTGGGTTTCAGCGAGCACACCTCTCTTGATATCATTTGGATCAAGAATTGGTCGGGTGTAGATCACTTGGGATTCAGAGCCACACTCTGTCAATTTTGACATGTTTGTTTTTGTGACCTTGAATGTTTTGTATCAGCTAAAATATCTGATATGGCCTCCATGAAGGGTAGGAGGATGGCAGTATTACTGAACGAAGAGGGAAACTCTGCGTCATTAATACCATACGTGAAAGCAAGATCTTTTGCTTCATTGCGTCTGGTGACTAGACGGCGAAAACCCAGTAGATTGTCGTTGACACGACGGTGGTTGGCTGCATCATCAAGAGATGACGGATAGCGACCGGGTGGCCTGTTGGAGACGGCATTGCGTACTGCTTCGGTGAATACCCCAGGGCTCCGAAAAACCCTGGTTGGTTATTTACCAATACATTCGGGAGTGGGGGTAGCATATAAATGCTGACCAGTGCCCGTCGTGATGTTGCCGATTCCTCTCAGAAACGACGACATTGGTTCCACGATCGAGTGCTAAAGCATTAGTCGTTCCCATTTCAAGTCCTAATGAATAATACTTTGGACTACCTTCGGGTTTCACCATGTTTGCGGCATCGAACATTCCAGACATAAATTCTGCGTCTGATATCTTGCTCTCCTTCAATTTTCCAGCATAACATTGGGCGACTTTCCAAGCTTGGTTGTATCTGCATTCCTCATTCAAGTGATGCGGTGCGTTGTCGGCATTATCTTCAGGTGGGGCTGTTGGTACAATCCTCTCACGCGCTGAACTGGCGGCCAAGCAGGCAGCCAGAAACAATAAAACTTTCGCTTTATTATATGTCATCATCTAATCGCTCCTAAACGATTTAATTTGATTTATTCTCAATTCTAAACTAATCAGAGTGCCTGATGAAACTTTTACTTGTATGCAAGTGAGACAGGTTAGTTTTACCCTACTGATGACTCGTCGTTGCGATAGTAATCCTGCTCAGTACGAGAGGAACCGCAGGTTCGGACTTTTGGTTCACGCACTCGCTCGAGCGGGCGGTGTTGCGAAGCTACCATCCGTGGGATTATGCCTGAACGCCTCTAAGGCCGTATCATTTCTAGACGAAGGAGGCAACGATACGTCTAGGAGTTTCGAGAGTCGAAAGGCTCGAAAAAACCGTAGTACTACTACTCGCTTTGCCATGACAACTAGGTCTTCGTTATGAGGAAACGGTGCATAATCATCCTCGTTATCGAGAATGCACGCTACACTTCGTTGAACAAGTAATGCCATACATTCTATTACTGCCAAACCAATTCTATATAATTGATAGATATCACCACGAGCTGGCACATTGTTAAATTCGAAAATTGATTGAAATATTGTTAGTGTACCAAAACCAATAGCTTGTGTGGTTACACATAAAGTTATTGCTTTAAATGTGTTCAATGCTCCAAGCCTTTCGGCTGCTGTTTGGTTGTCTTTTACGCCGGGGAATAACTTTTTACGAAGTTCCTCCGCCAAATCGTTTTCGGTTATACGGGACTGTGTTTTTCCGTAATTTATTGATCTGACGGAAGCAATCCTACTAAATCTTCGTCTTCTATTTCTAGTGTCAAGTGTCTGTCTGGCACGATTGTTACGTGTTTTCGACATTTTATCACTTTAATTATTACTTTAATACAAGTTAGAATCATTATAAACAAAATTAAAATTAAAATGCAATATAAAACTAACTTAAAATTTCGGACTATATCATCATTACTATCTACAATATTATTATTAATAGCATAAAACTTTTCATTAATATTTTCAATAACAATTGTCTGGTTGTCAACTGTCTCAATCAACTTCTCAATAAGCTGATCAGACATAAATGTAAACGTAGAAGGCCGTAGCCGGTAAGATTTAAGAAAATTTCACAAATGTGTGAAGCACGATGTGCGATTTTCCGGGTCTGACATCAGTATCCCTTAAAAATCGGTCATAATTATTGTAATTGTTCCTGTTCAAATAGTTTCCGTGCTCATTATTGTTTCTCCATCAATCAAATCTCCTATTATAATTATACGCATTAACATTCCTGTCTCCTTGTCTAAAATTATTGTGATTATACCTGCCAAAATTGAATTTATGTTGAGTTTCTTCGAACTTTCTCTTGTCCAGGCCACTTATTTAAAAATTAGTAAACGACTTAAGTAAACGACTTAAGTAAACAACGTAAGTAAACGACTTAAGTTAATGACTTAAGTAAATGCCTTAAGTAAATGCTTCGATCGTCACCACCAAAACCCGCAGATTCTGGCCTTTCGGAATCCAGAAATCTGTGATAGAAGATGCAGCCCACTGCATCACGTCAGTGTCACAATATGTATGTGGCAATTCGACGTAACGGAGCAAAGGCCTAACAAGTACCAAAACAGATTCTGGAGCCAAATCAAGTTGTTGTTTTTTACAACTGCGTGATCTTCCACCCTGTAAGGAATTGTTCTGCCGCGCCAAACTACTGTCGCATTTGGCTCATCAACCCGAACTAAAACTACTCCGGTCTTAAATGCACTTTAGCTCCAGTTACCTGGGCTAGAGTAGCACTATGATTGAAATACTTTGAGGAGTTGGTCATTATCTTCAAAATATTACCAAACCATGTGTTGTCTTCTTGTTGCAAGAATTGAGTTGCACTGGTGATTGGCACAGCGCCTCCAATAGTCGGTATCTTCAGGCGTTTTCTATAGTTGAAAAACTTTCTGTCAATGTCTATCCGATTCTGTCTGGTAGGTCATACCAGGGGTTAGGAGTATATCTCTTTCTGTCTGATTCCAATTATGGTGGTTAAAGACGTGCCCATTGACTGTTCTGTCATTGGCGTCAGTCCATGTATTTGGAATTGAAAAGTCCGGTTCATTTACTGAAGACAATATGACATTCATCATCCCGATAAGCATTGGAATGTTGGGTATCAGTAGCTCAAAGCTGGCTGGTCCTGTTCCAATGAGAAGATCTGAAGCCTGTCGGGGGCCAAGGTCATCTGGGAGGTACGGGGTGACACATGTAAATAAGGTGTTTTCGGGTGTTGTGGGGTTAATGCTTTCAAAAAATGCGATTAATGGACCGGGGATTGGGATCTTCTCCGGCGGGAAGTCCTTAAGGAAGCTCTTGACGAAATTTCTTATCTTCACGTATGCTCTGCCCGTGGCTATTTCAGCTCGGAACACTTGTAAGATGAAAAGAATTCTAAAGTATACTTGAGACACGAAAGGGTGCCATGAGTGCTCGCTACGTTTGAAGTAAAAGCATTGCCGCATATAGTTGTCCATGATGTGAATTATCTCATACATCATAAACGCAGATGGGTTAAATGTCGTAACTGCGGGCTTTCTAAGACTCTCGGGTTTGAACCTCAAGAATCCAAGAAGTATTTCGTTGTCCTTGGTATTGGTATCATCTTTAGTGGATGGGGTATTCTGGGGAACAGTGGGGTTTTTGCCTTTTTAGGTTTCGTATTTGCTGCTTCTCCTCCATTATTTGTAGTAGTGGTTGGAGTTTCAGTCTTACCTGAATTTGCAAGCTTAGATCGAATGGTTTCAGAGTCTAGGTCGCGTATGCTGTCGACCTGCTCGGATGTAGGTTTTTCGGGCCTTTGCTTTGTCGGATTCATTTTTAAACTGTCCATGTCTGTTAATTACGGATTGGGGAATAAAATGGTGGGTATGGTTAGTATAGGAATCTAGGGGGTGGGTCTAGTGTTGGTGAATGCTTTGTTTCTTTTCGAATGACATTATTGGTTCCACGAATGACTTGATTAAATTACTGAAGTAAACGACTTAAGTAAATGACCTAATTAAATTACTTAGGTACATTACTTAAGTAAACGACTTAAGAAAATTACTTAATTGTTGATGGTTTTTTTAGCAATAGATGTAATACTGAAGAACGCGTAGATATAAAGTTCATTCTTTTGGATTCTGTGAGCTAATCCAGGATTTTCCTCATATGTAAGTATTCCCTTTTCTTTTTCAAGAAAATATGAGATGCCTGATGGCTGTGGGAGAGTATCCGTTGAAATTGACTTCAAGATCCATGAGATCAGAAGGATAGGCAATAAGGAGTAACCCATCTTTGAAGAGAATTAATATATTGTCGAGATGTCCTTGATTATGTTTACAAAAGTCTGTCGTGATTAAGTACTCAGTATGAACATTCAATAGGCCTCTCAAATCTTTCCGAACCAGGTCACTTAAGAAAATTACTTAAACGACTTAAGTAAATGACTTACTTAAATTACTTAACTAAACGACTTAAGTAAACGACTTAAGAAAATGACTTAAGTAAATGACTTAAGAAAATTACTTAAGTAAACGACTTAAGAAAATTAGTTGAGTAAATGGCTTAAGAAAATTACTTAAGTAAACGACTTAAGTTAACACGACTCGGTCCCGTGGCTTCGTTGGAGGGCGGGCGAGGGTTAAGCAAAATGGCTTCCGGCTACTGGTGTTTTTGCCCTGGTAACTCAGTCGGCCAACGGTGCTTTCCCCGGTAGGCGGGGCAGACCTCAGAGTGAGAGCAAGAAAGAGAGAGACACAAATTTATTTACAAAGGTTTATCTTTATAATTCTATATGTACACATATATACAAAAGATGGCGACGAGGACGCCTGGATGGCTCTGTCGGCGCAGGTGCTTCGGCGGGGGGTGTGTAGTCCCGGGCTCTCCCGTTAGCGGGGTGGGAGGGGGCGCCGAGGGTGGCGGGGGGCCTGGTGCTGGCGGTGGCGCCGAGGGCTCGGCGTTCGGGCTCGGGGTCTGCTCGAACCGGACGGCCGCAGGTGATTACTCCTGGGCGGTGGCGACGGGCGTCGGCGCTTTGGAGGGCGGGGCGCTGGGCGGCAGGGCCAATCCGGTGCGGCGCGCGTCTCGCGACGCGGGGGCGGTGCCGTGGAGCGGCAGCGCGTTTCGGTGCGGCGGCGTCCTTCCGACCGAGGGCGTTGTTCGCGGCGACTGCCGGGGATGAGCCGGGGCTGCTGGTTCAGGGGTGCTAGGGAGCGCTGAAGCGTGGCGCCTGGGGTCCCGGGAGGAGGACCAGGGTTCGCTTCCTGGGCGGTGGCGCGGGTGCAGGTCCACTTCTCGGTGTGCCCAGGGTATGGGGGCGGCCGCGCTCCGGAGGACGGCGTTCCACAGCCGCTCGAACTCGTGGCGCTCGAAGGGCTCGGGGTGGAGGTGTAGTTCCCACTCCGGCAATGGGGAGCGGCGGAGGCCTTCGTCGCTGGGGTCCGCGGGTGGACACGGTCGGTCGGAGCGGGGGGGGGGGGTCCGCCGCAGGGCTGGGGATGGAGGCGAGGTCTGGCGTCCGGGGCCGGTGTCCCTGGGGTGCTCCGTGAGGACTGGCTGGTTCGGGGGTGACGGGCGACGTGGGCCCAAACAGATGGTCGAGCAAAGTCTCCAACCTAAAGAAGGGCAAGGAAGGACAAATAAAAACAACAAAAAAAAAACGAAACAACAAAGAAAAAAACCAATCAAACACTGAAAGGTGCGTTGGGGCGGCCTGCTTACGTCATCCTTTTCCCAATCTCTCGTCCGCACTGGAGGGTGCGTGTCAGAGCGGGTGTCTTGAGATCCGGAGCTCGATGTCGCTGACTGAGCTGGTGGCTGGGACGGCCCGTGACTGCGCTAAGTCCAATGACTCTCAGTCTCTAGTTCGCACAATGGTGCGTGTCAGAGTTAAGAGTATCGAACTCGATGGGGACGGCTGGAGCTGGTGACTGGAACGGCCTGTGACTGCGCTAAGTGCAATGACTCTCAGTCTCTAGTTCGCACAAGGGTGCGTGTCAAAGTTAGAGTATCGAACTATGCTGGTGAATCGGCTATGTCCCGATGACACTTAGCCTCTAGTCCGCACGACTGTGCGTGTCAGAGGAAGTGTATGGAACTCGCTGGCGAATCGGCTAGAGCTGGATGCTGGTGGTTGAAGCTGATGGCTGGAACTCGATGATCTCCTCAAGAAACTTCGGGGGTTTATAAGGGCCTGGCCGGCTTTGTCTGCAGCACCCTTGCTCGTGATTGGCCGAACGGTAGTGGGGACGCTTGCAGATTTAATCTGATTTGCATCCGCGGCTCTGATCTCCGCGGCGCGAAGTGCTATCTTGATGAAAATGTCTGCATCGTTTTCGTCTCAGAAAAACTCGCATTTTGAGCCTTTACTTCATGTTTTGTTCGTCTAATAACAAAGTTGAGATTTGTTTTTGTCTAAAACCAACTTGAATTTTGAGTCCTCACTCGGCCTGTTCCGCTTGCAATTTACTATTATTATACTCGATTAAACTTTTCCTACACTAACATCAATATGCTCGCGGCGCGAGCTTTTCTTTTGCTGCTGCGGCAATCTGCGAACTGCTCTGTGTAAAAGGGCCCGTGTTTCTAATTTAATTAGCCCTCGCGATGTGTATTTCCATTGTCTTTTTGACCGCGGCTTGAACTCGGCTCTTTCCCAGTCTTGCCGGCGCCTGATGCTTTACGAGGGCCCTGTAAATGTTTCCGTTGTGACGGGTTCCGGAAGCCTTTTACTGCCTTTGTTATGGTAGTGTTGGATCGTGTACCGATGTGCGTTTATGGAGTTTGTTTCTTCTACGGCGCGTAATGGACTGATTCGTGAATTTCCCCACATTCGAATCTTGCTCTCCCGCGCTTCCTAACAGAAACAATAGCGCCTAGCGGTGTGTAACCTCGATCCCTGCACTCGTCGCGGCGGCTCCCGAGCGGCGGGTCCGTTAGCGGCCGGCGTTTCGCTTTTGTCTAGCTGTCGTCTTAGCTTTGATGTATTTATGGGGTTTGGATCCACTCATCAAATACTTCGTTAGTGAAACCATAGAAACAGAATCTCGTAAAGTTGGACCCCTAGTCATCACTCCAAGGGCTCCCGTTGCAGCTGGATCTGACAAACGCTGTGCCAGAGACGTGAACATAGGACTATACGGAATAGGCAAATTTTTCTCTGCTTGTGAGGGCGAGGTAGAAACAGAACAAGTTCTCACTGGTAGAGTGTCACTGTACCAGCAGGAATACTTCCCTGGCCCCTTAGTTTGCCCCTTCGAACTTTGAGTGCTATCAGGTTCCGGATCTGGGGATGATGAAATGCCCTTCTCTGCACCATTTTCAGTAGGGGACTTCTGCTTTTGGGATGTTCCATTCTGAGGACCTTCCTGAGGAGGTGTCTGTCCCACAACATCACCACTCGATTTCAAGGCGGACTCAGCTAATTTTGATTTTGTCTGTCTAGATCTTGTGTTGTGAGGGTTATTAGAACAGCAGCCATCTTCATCTATAGGAGCATGTTCAAGGGCACATTTCTCCTGTATTTGTTTTTGATACTTTGTCTGGGCAAGCTGTTTCACCGTCAGTAGTCCCACATTCCTGTAGTACATCACCTTTCCGGCCATGAACATGTTTCTCTCTGTCAGTGTCCAGCCTGACATTTCTGCTTCCGTTGGTAAATCGGGAGGGCATATTATTTGACGTGTCGCTCGCGGGCGTGGTGTTGAGGAGGTTCCTACGCCGGCGTAATAATATGATGCTACATACGATCGCGAGCAAGAATCCCAAGACGTGTAGTATTGTTGCTTTGAGCCGGGCCTGCTGGCGCGGTCTATGCCTGTATCGTTGGCTGTTAACGGCACGGTAGTTGAACCCACCTGTGCCAATGGTCGTGATATGGTTGCCGCCGCTAAATCTAGCGGAATTAATACGAAACACCTTGAGATTATTCTGAAAACGCTATGAAATTCTGAAATACTATATTATTATTATGAAACACTATGAAATTATTGTGAAATGCTAGAAAAATACAATAAAATTAAAATGAAATACTAAAAAATGTTTATGAAATACTATAAAATTATTGTTAAATACTATGAAATTAACATGAAATAATATAAAACTATTATGTAATGCTATTAGATTACTATTATGGTAGGCTGTAAGAGACTATGAAATTGTGAAGTACTATTAAATACTACTTGCATGTAGTTAAATTCAGGCTTTCACGGCCGTTGACCGTTGTGGTAGATTCCTCCGGGTTATGCTGTGGTCGTCGCGTAGAAGATACAGCCTTTTTCTTCTTTAATAATTTCCCGGTATTGGCAACAAGGATACTCACTTCGGAGTCAATATGCTGGAATCCTGAGAGAGCATCTTGGAGATTGTCATCATGAGTACCTATTAAAGTCAGGAAATTTTCAAATGCAGCTGGGTTTCTGGTCATAACCTCTAAGAGGAGATCGTACACCTGCCAGGCTGGAGCTAGAGTGGAGACTCGTACTGAGTAATCTCGAACTGTTAGAGCCATAACAGCCGCGTCTAGGTATTTCATATTTGAACCTGATACCCGATACAGCGCTGGCTGTTCAGACAGAAGGCACTCATCAACTTCTCTTTCTAAGGTTGTCGACTTTCTATAGCTGGGTATTGGAGTAAAAGCTCCTGTGTATAGATCCTCTTTCCAACTCTCAGGTACCGCCGTTGATTCCGCCGCGTCAAGATCATCATCTGTTTCGAGTTCCATAATAGTATCATCACCTTGGATCGAGGAATCTACTTCTTGTCTGGGTGATTTCGGGTCAGTTTGAAAAAGATCTTCCAATCCAAAATCTCGATGGGCTCTTCTCTTAAATTGACGTTTAAATCAACGACCGGAAGAAGCTACCATTATAAAATATTATGAATTACTTATGTAAATGACTTAAGTAAACGACTTAAGTAAATGACTTAAGTAAATTACTTAAGTAAACGACTTAAGTAAATGACTTAAGTAAATGACTTAAGTAAACGACTTAAGTAAATGACTTAAGTAAACGACTTAAGTAAACGACTTAAGTAAACGACTTAAGTAAACGACTTAAGTAAACGACTTAAGTAAACGACTTAAGTAAACGACTTGTAAACGACTTAAGTAAACGACTTAAGTAAACGACTTAAGTAAACGACTTAAGTAAACGACTTAAGTAAACGACTTAAGTAAACGTTCCAGCTCTGTCCGTGCAAGTCGCAAGAGAACTTTACCGTTTTACTCTATTCGCCATGGCCCGTATCAAGCAGACGGCTCGTAAATCTACCGGAGGCAAGGCCCCGCGCAAACAGCTCGCTACTAAGGCGGCGAGGAAGAGCGCTCCCGCGACCGGCGGCGTCAAGAAGCCTCATCGCTACAGGCCCGGTACCGGTACCTCCGCGAGATCGCCCAGGACTTCCAAGACCGACCTGCGATTCCAGAGCTCCGCCGTCATGGCGCTCCAGGAGGCGAGCGAGGCGTACCTGGTCGGCCTCTTCGAGGACACCAATCTGTGCGCCATCCACGCCAAGAGGGTGACCATCATGCCCAAACACATACAGCTGGCGAGACGCATCAGAGGCGAACGGGCCTAATTTAATCGCGCCTGCGATAAAACCTGCCGAGCCCCAAAACCAGGACGGGGCTGACCGGAGGAGGATACTGCATGCCCAGGCCAACTCCCCCCCCCTCTCAAAATGAGAAGGGTGGCCGCGCGGCTTGAAGAGCGTTGCAGCCTACGTTGACCCGACACACCGGGTGAAGACTGACCTTCGGCGAGGAAATGACTCTCGCCAGGAGGGTGGAATATCCAACACCCCCTTGCAAAGGGTTGGCTTCTACATGCGATGCCGTCTGTTCTCGACTCCTCTCCCGGGCAAGCTCGGGAGTCGACACACGAGATCCGGGTCGGCATTTGGCACTTGTTGGCGCGGGTAACCAGCTTCCGGTCAGCGTCGCCTGCAGGCCAGGGAGGCGTCCTTGAGAGTTAGCTTAGGTCGTCGTCGTTGGTCCAGTCCATCAGTCTGACGGGGGTCATTCCCTGGAAATGAGTATCTCGCCCTGAGACCGGCTCGGACGAAATTGCGATCTGCCTAGGGTTAATTTACCCGCCAGCAGCATCGCGCATCCGAGCCTGTCCCCATTACCTATACCCCCTCCTAGGATGGTGTCAACTAGCTTCGCAAAAGGCGTGGTGCCGTAGGGTATGGCGTTGTTAATGCGGGCCCTGCCGTTCTTACTTAGGGACTCGTAGAACTGCTCTCCCGCATCGCCTTGAACTCCCTGCAATACGCCCATCGTTAAACCCGCGCGTTCTCCGGGGGGACGGCGATTCATGACTACTTTCTGCAGATAGTTATCCGCAAGAAAGTCCCGAATTATGTCTAAGCCGTCATTCAATGGGGTGGGCTTGGATGTTGAGGGTACTCCCCGGGCTCTGACGAGTTCTCGCAGCGGAGCGGGGTCTGAGGTGGTGGGTGGTGACTGCAAGGGGCTCCTGGAGTCTAGGTTCGGAATGGGCATATCAAGCGTGAGGGCCTCGGAGCGGCGGCCAGCGGGTTCTTCTCGTGGCTCGAAAGCCGGCAGGGGCTTGATGCACATCCATTCAGAGCCAATAAGAGTAAATGGGTCAAGG
Organism: Agriotes lineatus; assembly: GCA_940337035.1. Classification (NCBI taxonomy): domain Eukaryota; kingdom Metazoa; phylum Arthropoda; class Insecta; order Coleoptera; family Elateridae; genus Agriotes; species Agriotes lineatus. The sequence goes on along the minus strand of CALNHX010001760.1, from coordinate 21,069 downwards.
ATGCCAGGGACATAGGCCAGCTCCTGCTGCCCCACTTCACAGATCACCGCCTGGGGATGCTTTCCCAGGATGAACATGCGCACAAGTTCGGAGAACTCTCGCGCAGCAGCCTTAACCACCTCATCGACCCAGATGGCGGGTAACTGGAAGATCGAAATCGCTCCCTCGTCACTCTCTGGGGGACCGCGGGGGATTGGCGGAACTTTTGCCTGTTTTCTGAAATTTGTGTAAATCCTGATTAGGCCGTTATAAAACTTTCCCCACTTCCACATGTCTTTTGGTGGGGTGTCCGCAGGGCTCGGCAGGCCGTTGATCAATTCCACGGCGTTGGTGTAAATGTCGTGGTCGGCTCTGTTGTTGATGGCAAGGTAGGGCAGGACGGATCGCTCGAATTCTCCCTTGTTGAATAGAGAATCAACAGCCAACAGGCGAGAGCTATCGCCCAGATCCACCCCAAAGGATGTATCCAGGCCGTCCATTTCCGCCAGCGTGGAACAGGTGCTCCCACTCAGCAAAGGAGACGCTTCCGAGAACGTCATCGGGGGAGTCCCATAGGGGCTTCCCATCATAAACGTCTCGGATCGTGACTCCATAGCGAGGAGCGTGAGAGCGATGCCACGCAACGCCGTACCGGTCGCGGAAAACGTTTTCCCTCAGGTAACAGCTAATAACTATTAGCTTATTGAAGAGAGGCAAATCCGCAGGTGCAGATAAACTAGCGGCGACGAATGGGTTACAAAGCAACTTTTCAAGTGCGCCAACCTGGTCAACTCGACAATACAACAAGAAAGCTTTGTTAAGCGCGTTTGTAGAGGCCAGATCGGCGGGGGTGAGGGCCCTGTAATTGAATACCGGACTCTCAGTTTCGTTATTCACCTGGACTGCTGCATGCCCATCACCGGGGACATTAAGTTAGAGTTCTACAACAAGCCCAAGATAGGAAGGAAGGAGAAGATTTTCCAGTTTTGGTTTAACACATATATAGACTCATCTACGATTACACGTAATGTATGTGCCTCTGTCTCACACATGGTGGCAAATGAATGACTTAAATTGAAGGAAGTCATCCCCACATCTGATAGAACCATTTGGAGTTGTGACCGTAAAGCTCCCATGTAAGGATCTGTTGATGGAGATGTGGAATACAGAAAAGCAGGATATATGGCTTTACGAACATGCAGTGTCTAATCTAAATACTTCCCGACTATCACTAAATCATGAGAATAGTCTACAGGGTTTATAGTATATAGCGCATTAAGTCTTGTAAATAAGGCAGATAAACTTTTATCTTGCCATGGTTTTATATGCTCAGGTTTTGACCCTGCTTTTGATACACTTGCAAGTGCAAGAAAACCCTTGGTTAATACTGTTGTTGTGTCAAGTCTCCCTCTAGCTAGAGCCCGGGCTTCATCATCAGTGTATGTGTACAACAGAACTTTACCATCTCTAATCTTTTCTTTAAGATCAGAAATAACAGTTTGATATTCATCCGGGGTTAAAAGGACAAGGGCTAGATTTACATAATGTGATATGATCAGGTTTGTGTCGTCCAATGATACTGCTTGTTCAGCGGGAATTAATGCACCTGGATGTCGGGTTATTTCCTGAAGGGCTTTCAATCTGCAATCCATAAGAGTTGATTCAATTGTTATCGTTCTTTCATCACTAAGAGTATCTAAAGTGGGCAGTACTTCACTAGTCCTAACCACCTTCTCTAAACTAATCCCATTTCTTGCACAAAAAGCAATTAAGCCTTTCTGGTTAAATTGAACTTTACTGTAAAGGTGATGTAATGATCTAATTTTCAGGACCAGAATGTCAAAAGTGCTTCTAAGTAAAGCTTTCTTGAGAGTTATTTCAGTGGGGTGGTTACGTAGAATCTTCACCAGATCTGATTTGACCTGGAGTGGAGATCCAGTCGAGCTTGTGGTGTCAAACACTGTGCAATCAAATTTGAATTTTACGGTAGTTATTGCTTGTGCCTGATTAAGAACTGGGAATTCTGTAGTGTAATCTTTATTATCCAATAAATAAACATCCGCCCACTTATCAATATCTCTCTGTTCCTGGCTTGTTGAAGACATTATCTCTGATGTATTTCTAATCAGGTTATAATTATAAAGGAGATACAGTCAAACAGAGTGGAAATTAGTATGATTTTAACACTATGGGCGTTTGCTGTTGTTAGTGTTTTGAAACATTAAGACATTAGTTTTGTAGTCTTCAGGCTTAGCTTTTACGTAGTACCGGCCTCCTCTTGTAATATATTCATACTTGATGATTAGATCATGGACGTCTGTACGAAGGGTGAGCATCTCCACCAATCTCTCAGCAGGAACCGACCTGAAAGATCGATATTCCCGAAGGACCAGCTTAGCCCTCTCTTTTGGATCGCATTGAAGAAGATCTGAGGTGAACAGTGCCTTCTCTGAATCACCTGCAAATCCCATCTGAAAACTCTAAAATCTTTCCGAGAGGAACCTGATCATTGACCACTTCCCACTGTGAAAAGCCTATACTGAGTTGAAGCGCATCAGTCCTCTTTAGATGATTGAGGTCTCTCTTATACAAGCCTATGTCTTTTGGTGGTTTGTATTTGGGATCCTTCAGCCTTGATTCATCTGGGAAGTCGATTCAATAGTGCTGGTTCCTTGTTCCTGATCCCGCTTTTGATCCCTCAGGTGTTCCCTCTGGAATTAGAGTTGACACCTTCTTCGGTGTTCCGGAACTGTGTGAGGCCCCTGTTCCGGGAGAGTGTCAAGGATGTTCTTTACAGGCACAGGTGCAACACTCTGAGAAACACCACTTAGCTCTTGAGGCTTGAGAATAGACTTTTTCTCTTGAACAGCCATCTGGGAGATAAGGGCAGATATTCCATTGCTTAACTCTGTAAACCTTTTGCTTAAAGTACCTACTTCATCAGCTGCATTTTTGCTCATCTGAATCGAGTGGTTCAGAGTGTCTGTATATTTTGTGATTGCACCTGTCATGTTGTCAATTTTTCTAGCAAGAGCAGTGGACTGAAATGTGTTCTGTCTCATAGCATGAATGTTTTGGGCTGCAAGAAACCTCTTTGTAATATCTTGAGGATAGAATTCACCATGTGTATCATGAAGAAGGTTGAGATACTCCTTAACAGATGGCTCTTCCTCAGATTGATTTTCCTCTCCCTGAGTATATGATTCCTCTGATTGTGGTTCAATCTCTGGAATAACCACTTCATCTCTCTTTTCCTTAAGTGGAGTGGTTGAGATTCTTAAGGTGCTATACAGAGATTTTAGAGCATCGATCTCTTGCCTAGTCGCGTTTGGATGTAAAGACGTTTCGTCAGGATCAGGAAGAACTACCGATGGAGTTTGTATATCCTTTATAGCGGAGATATATTCCTCAGGGATAACCAATTCGTCAGGTGTCTTTTCTGCAGGAGTTGGCTCCTTCACTGGCCTATCTTTAATCAAAGAATCAATCCATGAAATCCCTGTATCACCAGAGGTGTTTCCCTTGGTGTCCTCCTTCAAGGCCTTATAACCTTCTTCACAGAAGCATGAGCCTTTTCCTTTGTGGCACTGATCTTCGTCAACAGGAGAGTGCTCAAGGGCACATCTCTCCTGTATTAACCGTTGGTATTTTGTCTGCGCGAGTTGTTTCTGTGTCAGTAGTCCTACTCCCCGGTAATATGTCACTTTGCCTTCCATAAACATATTCTTGTCCGTCAATGTCCAACCCTGCATTTCTATTTCTGTTGGAAGATCTGGAGGACATATCACTTGTCGAGTTGCTCGTGGTCGTGTGGTTGTTGATGTTGTGACGCCTTCGTAATAATAAGACGCTACATAGGAGCGCGAGCAACAATCCCAGGATGTGTATAATTGTTGCTTTGATCCTGGTCGACTGGCGCGATCTAGTCCAATACCGTTGGACGTTAATGGCACGGTGGTAGATCCTACTTCTGCTAGGGGTCGTGAAATTGTAGCCGCTGCTAGATCGAGCGGGATATAACTCGAGATCACTGCCGTCGGAATCGGTGTCTCCGGTCCCGACGGTTGAACAGCCCCCGAGTTCGACATTTATCATTTATGAAGACGACCGCTCCCCCTCTCTCGTTTATATTGCGGTTATATTTAAGTTTTGTTTTGTTGTATGTTCTTATCCTCAAATGCACTCTTAATGATAGTCACACGAGATTTGCTCTTCGAGTGTGGACAGAACCTGACAACTCTAGCTACTCAATCCGAATGAGTAGAACGGGCATCCTTGACCACATTCCTTTAGGAGTTCCAGCCATTATCTGAGGATATTGTCTGGCCAACTCTAGATCAACTGAAGTTGTCTCTTGAAAATATTTAACACAAAATGGTATAGACTCTTCTGCAATGACTTCGTCTAAATCAGGTTATATGTTATAGTATTCCATATCATTGGAACTTGCAAGGCGAGTTATCACGTGGATTAATGCGTCAGACTGAGCTGCTCCAAATCTGAATCTTCTTGTTTCAAAAGATTCTACAGTGAGATCATTTACATTAGCTTTTGCATCCTTTATTGACAGAGTTACATCTGCTGGAAGGTAGGATATTATTTTATCGACCTTTGCTCCAGGAAATCTGCTTTTATACGTGAGTACCCGTTTTGACAGCTCTTGTACTGTGGAGTTTTCTAGTGCGTAACTCCATTTGTCATTTATTTTTGATTTGACTTCCCTAAACAGGACCGGGAATATTATCAGGTAACTGACTTTCCTCTGGTTTAACTGTTCGCCTTATCAATGACGTCGTGGCGTACACATCTCAGAACTATGTCCTGTCGATCGTACAGCTGTGACTCAAGGCTAGGCGTTCTGAATTGGCCAAAATTGCCTCTTTCAAACACCTGGTTCCGCGTGACATGCCATGCGTTTGGCACTCTGTTGTAATTGTCGAAACTATAGCACGAGTAGGGTCTAGTGTCTCCCGCTCCTGCCTCACGTCTCATTCTAAAGACGTGAAGTTGTGCAACGATAGTAACTCGAGCATCTGCTTCGTATGCTCCATACAACTTGAGCGATCCATCACAGTATCCCCTCGATCTATCGGGTAACACTGTTCCGTACGCTGGTCCCTGGTTCACGATCTCATATGTTTGCGCCACCGATCCCGATGACGTTCCCATCTCAAATGATTTAACCTGGAATTTATCGCTTATTACAGCGAGTCTCGCACTTATGTCGCGCATCATCTGCTCCAACATTGCGAAAGGTCCATCCAAATCCTCAATTGAGTCTATCGTGACTCCAGCTGTCTCATAGAACTGCCTCTGTTTTTGCGTTAGACCGCAAAACTCCCCATAGCCAACTAAATTAGCAGCCCGGCCTCTTCCTCTTCTGGTCGCATTTGCTCAGGCAAGTTCCACCATTGTAGTCCTTCTTCTATGTCACTAGGTCCACAAAAAAAAAAAAAAAAAAAAAGAATCAAACTAGCATCAGTCGTCATGAGAGATCTGACTTGGTACATCTTCCCTACTGAAGATATGATAAAATCCCAATGTCGTCCGAATAGATATTTTCTTGCTCCCTTATGGACTGTTATGGATCATCCTCTGAAATACCTCACAATCTTCCGAGCTTAGGTCCTTAATTAAGACATCAAGTTTGGTTTCAAACTCATTTGGGAAGCTCAAAGGTTGCATAAGGAACATGCTTGTTTTGAGAGCAGCAGGATCAATCAATCTAACCACATGACTACGAGGAGAATGAGCTAATTCCTCATTGATGTCCTTCAAGTGAGATGTCACTGCCTCCACTACTGCAGCATAAATGAATTTTGGACCTATCCCTTGAATTTGCACCGAAATCTGTTCAATTTGTGAACTATCCTCTTCTGAGGAGGAAGATCCTTCTCCCCTGGCTGTTCTGGAGTTTGGTCCAAAACTGTCTGCTCTTCTAATGGATTTACTTGGGAACTTAGGGACTCAGGAGAGGTCCTTATTTGCAGCGTAGGGAGATCAAATGCTGACACAGTACCTTTATTTGAGGCCTTTGTTTGATCAATCATTGACACGCCCGATTTTCTGGATATTGACAGAATTCCAAATATCCCGTAAAATACAAAATCTTGTTTTTCTAGAACTTTATTTTCTGTTTCTTTCAAATCGTCATCGGTAGGTGTATAGACGTCTATTGCTCCACTTAAGAAAAGGTCTTGAAATTGTTGCCTCATGTCAGCAATTGCCGTTTCGGGCATACACAATATGAAGCAATTCATATAGAATGAGATGATTGAGCTGGCCCTTTTATCTGTCACTATTTTCGGACGTGTTAGATAAGGATATTTTTTAAGGTTTTTTCTTACATATACCTTGGCATAGTTCTTATGGAGGGCAATAACCGGCTTCCTATCGTCTAATCGTTCTATAATCCTGATATTGCTTTTCTTACTTGAAGGGCACTCTCCACTGTCCAGTTATTATCGAACCCCTTGAGTTTTCCTAAAACGTTTGCTACCTTTTTTAGATCATCATTGAGTAGTATAGCGCTTTGTATCTCTTCATTAGGTCCCCTCTTGACTATTACCACCTGGAACTTGAATTCGGAGATTCCCTCTGAAATATTCCTAAGTAAATGCCTCATCGGTACTAACTAAGTAAGCGACTTAAGTAAACGACTTAAGTAAACGACTTAAGTAAACGACTTAAGTAAACGACTTAAGTAAACGACTTAAGTAAACGACTTAAGTAAACTACTTAAGTAAACGACTTAAGTAAACGACTTAAGTAAACGACTTAAGTAAACGACTTAAGTAAACGACTTAAGTAAACTACTTAAGTAAACGACTTAAGTAAACGACTTAAGTAAACGACTTAAGTAAACGACTTAAGTAAACGACTTAAGTAAACGACTTAAGTAAACGACTTAAGTAAACGACTTAAGTAAACTACTTAAGTAAACGACTTAAGTAAACGACTTAAGTAAACGACTTAAGTAAACTACTTAAGTAAACGACTTAAGTAAACGACTTAATCAGAAACCAACTACCTTTTGTCCTCCTCGACCATGGACCATAGGTATAGATTATTTTAAACATAAATATTGGTATGTAATAATTACCGATTATTATTCGCGTTATTTTGAAATTTTCAAAATGAGAGATTTGTCTGAAAACGCTCTCATAGTTCGATCGGATGGGGGTCCTCAGTTCAGATCTGGGTTTAAAAACTTTGCAAATGAGTATAATTTTTTTCATATAACTAGTAGTCCTTATTTTCCACAATCTAATGGGTGTGTTGAAGCAACTGTTAAAATTGCTAAAAATTTGTTAAAAAAGAATAAAGATATATTCCGAGCCCTTTTAGCATATCGTTCAACACCACTGGAATGTGGTTTTAGTCCAGCAGAACTAATTATGGGAAGGAAATTCTTCAGTTATGTGAGCTTTTTCCCAAACAGGATGGTAATCCAAACAGTGTTTTCTTTTGATTCTTTACTTAAGCACCAGCCCTTTCGTTTAAAGCATCCTTGAAGGGCCATTTTATCACAGACTACTGAGACACCTCCCAAACCATTGCACAAATTCTCAGTGGACTCTTCTGGCCAAATTGTCAGTTTTTCTTCCTGTATCTTCACTATAGAATCAGGTAGGTTCCACACCTTGTTTGAGGTGACAACTGTCCCTTCAATTGACCTCACACAGCAGTTCTCTAGGCTCTTTAATCCGGACATGTCGAGAATTGTGCAACATGGTTCCCCAACACTCCTACGAAACTCGACAGACTGATCCCCCAGAGAGAACTTATCAAGAAGAATGAGCTCTTTTGTACCTGCATGATAGATTTTCTTGATATATCCCCTCGACTCCATATAGAGGATGCGGTAGATCTCCAAGCTTTTTATCTCTTCAAAGGATAAGGATGAAGGTTCAAACCTGACCCCTAGGAGGTGGGTTCTCATTGATACTCTAGAAGCTTTATTATTATGGGTCCTCATCTCATCAGACAAATAAGCTCCACCTGTCACATTGTCTAGGACCATTCGATCGCACCTCACTCCAGCTTGTCTAAGCCTAAAAAACTCCAAGCACCCCAAATAACGTGTTTGAAAGAGAGGTCTAGAGGGTGGTGTCTTCTGAGAGAAACCCATACCTGAGAGGCCTGAGAAGCTTATTTCAGACCCAATATCCAGAGGAATGTAGTCCTGTAAATCATCTAAATCCTCATCCAGGTCTGCATCATCTGTATTCCTTTTCTTAACAATGTGGCATCGTTGGTCCTCTAATAGGCCATTCCAAATCTTCCAACCTATTGCCTTGGTTAGGGTTGTAGACTGACTTTTGTACTGTGTTTTTTGGTCCTGCGAGTAGATCTTGTAACCTAGTATACACCCCACTGCGAATGCAATGCTGATTAAGAGGATAGAGATCCCCAACATTGCAAATAGACCAATATTTGGTTGGCTCCTTATTGACTTAAGAAAAAAGTTGTTGTTCCTTTTTCCCGGCTCTGACGCAGTTACTGACTCTCTTCTTTTGAGCTTCCATGCCTTAACATGTGGCTTCTGGATTAACACGAGGAGTTGAGGGTTCGAGTCCTTCATAATGTTGGACTGAGCCAAGGGTATGTCTTGAGAACCTTCACCCTCTTTGCCCTCGTGTGAGTTAGGGTATTTCATAATCATTTCTCATCTAAGATTTGAGATTTATTCTTAATAAATCTACCTGCAAAATTAATCATACCTAATAATCTAAGAACTTCAGTTTTATTGGTCGGTGTTGGAAATTTTTTAATAGCTTCGATGCGTTTCTCGTCTATTGAAACGCCATTCTCATTCAAAACATGCCCAAGATAAGAAACCGTTTTCACTTTAAACAGACATTTGTCTTTATTTAATGTTATACCCTCAGCATGAATTCTTGAAAGTACTTGGTGCAAAATTCGATCATGTTCAATATCGTTTTTAGAAAAAACTAATACATCATCCATATGAACTACCACTCCTTCTATTCCTGCTAAAATCTTTAAAAATTTACCCTGAAAATATTCAGGTGCACAAGAAATTCCAAATGGTAGCCTTTTATATAGAAACCTCCCAAAAGGCGTAATAAAAGTTGTTAGCAACTGACTTGCTCTATCTAATTTAATTTGATGAAACCCTGAGGTAGTATCCAGCTTTGAAAAAACATTTGCACCTTTTAACAACGACAAAGACGATTCTACACCACGCATTGGATAGTAAGCACGACAAACACTTTTATTAAGCTTAGTATAATCACAACACAGTCTTATACCGCCATCTTTCTTACCTACAACCACAATTGGAGAGACCCATTCTGTATGAAAATCAACTGGTTCGATAATATCGAGATTAATTAACTTTTCTAATTCTTTCCTTAAATTGTCTAACAATGGTATTGGTACTGAACGAGGTACTGACTGAACATATGGAACTGCATCTTCTTTAAGTTTTATGGACATTTCACCCTTAAATTCCCCAATCTCATTAAAAATTTGAGGATATACTTTTTCAATATCTTTGATATTCAAATTATTATTACCGACAAAACTAACCATAGGATCAGGAAAATGTACAATTTGTAAATGTTTTAAAGCATATCTGCCCAAAATTGGTGATTTTAGATTTTTAATTATGTAAACACCACAGGGGACACTCCAAGAACGGACAGGAATCCAGTCAGTCCTCCTCCCAGCCAGCTAGGGAATGACACAGAAGGGCCGTCAGGGAAGGAACCCTCTAGGTGTGTGTACTCATGGACATCAAAGATGTCGCTCTCGATACTTTCATCAGCTATATGATATGACCCAAGGTCACAGTTGACTGGGGGGTTGTAGCTTATGAGTTGAATTGTAGAGTCACAGGGGATGAGTACTGAAACCCGGGAGCATGGAAGAGTGTACTCCATCACATCTGATGAGGTATTGCCATGGGACTTCAATCTTAAGTGAGTTCCAATTTCAGAATTCTGCACCCCCACTAGAGATGTCTCATCAATTATGCATTTATTGGGGCTGACTCTCACTTCTTCATTCTTTGGGCAGACAAGTTGTATGCTCATTGATGACCTAAGGCCTGCAATCAGTGAGCCATTCACCCTTGCAAGGTCCCACTTTCCCACCTGGCAAGGGATCTTCTGGCAAAATATGGATTAAAAAACACACATTTTATAGATCTCCATACACATCTCTGCTCTGCCTTTGTCTTAATTCTTCTTGGTCTTCTTCCTAGGGGCCTTCTTGTCTGAGGATAACCCCTGCTTCTGAGCCAAGATTTCTTTGAGCGTTCTGTACTTCTGAGGCTGGAATGAGGTAGCTCTTCCAGATGTGCTGGATGCAGATGGCACCTGAGGTCTAGTATATTTCACTCCCCCCACATCCACCACAGTCTGTCGTGGCCTAACTCCGACACCTCTCATTCCTCCTACGACTGGAGGAAGGTCCTCCTCTTCTTCCTCATCCTTTGTGGGAACATCTGTCCGGATGTAAGGATGAATGTCAGCTAGACCCAGATGGAATCTCTTGCTTTGGAGTCTATCAAGAACCCTCCCCAGAGGAAGAACTCCCGGTTTTACCCCCCAACTTGTCAAGAGCTGAGATAGGTCTTTCTCAGTAGCAATGTGCCTCAGTTGTACAGCCATTTTCTTGCTGATGTTGGGTATGCTGTCCTGTATTCTATCCCACAAGTCTGCGTCTTCCTCCTTGATGAACTCTTCTGGGAGTTCTGACTGAGATTGAGATTCCCCTGTCTCCCCTTCTGACTCTTCTTGCTCAGATTCATCCTCTTCTCCCGCTTCTGAATGCTCTGGTGAAATGTCCCCACCTGAGGTCTTTGCGACTATGATATCCTCTATCTGTGATACCATTTCCCTCATTTTGGCCATGAGTCCCTCATTGGAGGATGTCTGCTGTTTCAAAGATTCATCAATCTTCTGGGAGGACACCCACAACTGATGGATCTCATCCATGGGCGCCTTCAGCTGTCTGGTCATGGCGGAGGTGAGCTGAATTGAAGCATCTTGCACTAAGTCCTCTGCTTTATTTTGCTCCATTGTCTTCTCTAGGGCCCTCATCCCGGTGGTTAACTGGTTTATAGCATTGGATTGAGCCCCTACTACATTGACCACAGATAGTACAGCTGCCTCCATTTTGGTCATCTTGCCAACCAGATCATTTAAGATGGTGATAAATGAATCATTGTTGACCTGCTGTAGATCTGGGTAGACAGACCCTGAATCCTTACCAGATGTAGAGGGAGGAGGACCACCAGTAAAAAAACCGGCGACAGACGCGATGGGATCTGCGAATAGATGAGCCACGAGACCTGGTACTTGGCGGCTTATTCGTGCGTGTCGCTCTGGTGTTTAGATCCAGTCTAGATCTCTGACTCCTTCCTGGTATGTCCGTCGTCGTCAGTATCTGATAACTGGTTTACGACTTAAGTAAACGACTTAAGTAAACGACTTAAGTAAACGACTTAAGTAAACGACTGCACAATCTGGAATCCGGTTCGTCTAAAACATTTAAATTTCATCTGTATATTCATCGTCAATTGGGATACTCACCGGTGTTGAAAACTGCACCAGAGCTTGAAGGTTGGCTTAGCAGTGAAGGAAGAGGATCACTCAGTGGATTGGGAGGAGCCAAAGATCGAGGGAATTGGGCTATTCGTCGTTGGAGGAGCACTTAGAAGACTAGGTCTCATAGAGGGTCCAGGGTGAGCGGTGCTACCGGATGGAGTAATTAAGGGCGAGCCTCATATCAGCAATTGCTGTTTCAGGCATACATAGTATAAAACAGTTCATGTAAAATGATATAATTGAACTAGCTCTTTTGTCTGTTATTGTCTTTGGACGTGTAAGTATGGATATTTTTTAAGATTCTTCCTTACGTATACCTTAGCATAATTTTTATGAAGAGCAATAACTGGTTTTCTATCGTCTAACCTCTCTATAATTCGGATATTACTTTTCTTACTTTTTGACTTTATACTTGTCAACTTATCTGTTATTAATGTTTGCAGGGCACTTTCTACTGTCCAATTATTGTCAAACCCTCTAAGTTTCCCTAGTACACTTGCTACTTTTTTGAGATCACTATTAAGCAATATAGCACTTTGTATTTCTTCATTTGGCCCTCTCTTGACTATTACTATTTGAAACTTAAATACTTCTATGTAAGTCTTAATTATGTTGTCGTTTGAGAACCCTCCTGTGTTACTTTCAAGCAAGTAAAAGTTAACAGTAATATCTGCATCTTCAGGTATTTCTGATGCTTGGAATTGGTCTTTACTGGTTGACACACTGAATATTCCCATCTTTGGGATTATATCTTTGAGTATCCCAGGCTTGGTATCCCAGCTGGAGTTCCTGCTGAAGCTGTAATATCTAGCTTAGCAACAGCGGCTTGAAGGTCCTCAAGTCTCGTCATGATCTGCTGTCGAGCAGACCTATCTGTTCCTTGTGTTTTACCGCTTGTGGCTGCATTAAAAGTGTGGGGTTCTTTACTCCAGTTGGTTGAATACAACGTGTACAACTACAGAATTATACCTTTATTTAACGAGATATTTTATTTACAATATGAATATATATATAATGTACAATTGTTATGCGGCCATGGCTTGGTTGCGGCGATAGTTCTGCCGCACAGCGAAACGACGTGGGTCCTGAAGGCTGAGGATGGTTGGATTGACACCCTGGTATCGGAGAGCCTGCAGGTCCACCAGAGCTGGCGTGGTCCACGCGGTGGCCTCCAGGGGTGCTGCTGCGTCCTCGGAGCGGGTGGTGCGCCGCCTCTTCGGAGGGGACGCTTTCAATGGCGATATGGGTGCTGGTAGGGCCGGCCGACACAGAAACTCCCTAAGCGTGTTTCTTTCTTGCTTCCGTTTCCGCCGTGGGGTGGAATGTGTTGGCTGTGGAGTGGAAGCCTTCTCCATGGACCGGGCTGTAATTATAGCGCCGGGTGTGTGAGCCGGGCTGTATAAATAGCGCCGGTGTGGGTGTGAGTCCGGGCTGCAGTTATAGCGCCGGGTGTGTGCCGGGCTGTATAAATAGCGCCGGTAAGAGACTCCCAGGCTGTTAAGAAGCGCCGGTGTGTCTATCTTCTGCTCGTCGGAGCGCTGGCTTTTATAGCCGGGCAGCCGTCGCTTCGTGCCGGCTGCGTACGTTCGTGGCGTCTCGGGCTGGCTCGCTTCCGCGTGGTGGGAGCTTTCGTGTCGGACTGGCTCGTTTTCGCGTGGTGGGGGCTTTCCTGCTGCGTGGAGCTGCGCGAGCCCCCACAGACCCCCTTCCCAGTGATGGAGTCACGCTTGAAATCTTACGGTGGGTCGCGTTTCTCTGCTGGACCTCCTGGGTAGTATTGGGGTCTCTGATGCTGTCGGGATTGCTAAGAGGTCGGTGTCTAGGTGTTGTTCCACGAACGCTGGTTTGACTCGGTCTGCTGCTACCGTTACTTGTTTGCCGTGTCTCTGGATTACGAGATTCTTTTCAGTCCTTGAGATGACGGGAAATGGGCCGTCGTACGTTTGCTGCAGTGGCTTCCTTACAGCATCGTGTCTTACGAAGACGTGAGTAGCTGTGGGTAGCTCCTTGAATTGAAAAATTTTGGGCGTGGTGTGACTGGTTGTTGCGGTGGGTTTGATGTTGCTCATGTGCCTTCTGAGTTGTGTGACGTAGTTTTCTGGTTCTATGGCTGTAGGTTGTGTTTGGGCGGTGAGGAATTCTCCGGGTAGTCGGATTGTTTCCCCATAAACCATTTCTGCAGCTGTGGCGGCGATGTCCGTCTTCCATGCTGTTCGGATTCCCAACAATACCAATGGTAGGGCTTGGGTCCAATTGGTAGCTTCTTGGCACCTAAGTGAGGTTTTCAGTTGCCTATGGAATCGTTCTACCAGGCCGTTAGCTTGCGGGTGATATGCTGTTGTACGAGTTCTGGTAAAACCGATTATTTCTTCCAGTTTTTTGAATAGCTGTGCTTCGAATTGCCGTCCTTGATCGGTTGTGACCTGGAGTGGTGTGCCGAACCGCGAAATCCAACCGTCGACGAAGGCTTGGGCTATTGTTGCTGTTTCTATGTTTGGCAGCGGGATTGCTTCCGGCCACCGCGTGAATCGATCTACGCATGTTAGTAGGTATTTGAAATTCTGAGATTCTGGCAGGGGTCCTACTAAGTCTATATGTACGTTGGTGAATCTGCTGGATGGAAGTTGGAATGGTGCTGGCGGCGGTGTATTGTGTCTTGTCACTTTGTTTTGCTGGCATTGTAAACACTCTCGTGTCCACTGTTTGCAATTTGCGTGGATCTTTGGCCATATGAATTTTTCGCTTACCAGCCTGGCAGTAGCTTTTATGCCTGGATGTGATAATTGATGAAGGCTGTTGAACGCTTGTTTGCGGAATTTGCTTGTGATGAATGGTCTTGCGGTGTGCGTAGAGATGTCGCATGTCACTTTAGTGCCGTCGGGCATTTCGATTTGTCTCAGTTGCATTCCAGTAGTTTTGCTGCCCAGGAATTGTTGTAGCTCTTGATCCGATTGCTGATCCTCGCTGAGTGCTTTGAAGTTGATTCCTGCCTGGATTTGTTCTATGCGTGACATGGTGTCTGCCACCACGTTCTCTTTGCCTTTGATGTGCCGTACATCTGTTGAGAATTGCCCAATGTAATCGAGGTAGCGGAATTGCCTTGGTGAACATTTGGATGGTTTTTGTGCAAAGGCGAAGATGATCGGTTTGTGATCGGTGTAGATTGTGAAGTGTCGTCCTTCCAGTAGATGTTGGAAATGTTTGATCGTTGCGTATATAGCGAGTAGTTCTCTATCATATGCTGCGTACTTGGATTCGGCTGGTGATAGTTTTCTAGAATAAAATGCCAAGGGTTGCTGCTGGTTGTTTTGCGATTGGTGAATTACTCCTCCGATGGCGAAATTTGATGCGTCTGTTGTTATGGAAATTTCTGAGTCCTGGATGGGGTGTGCTAAGAGCGCGGTGTCTGCGATTTGTTTTTTGCATGTGTCAAACGCGTTCTTGGCTTCCGTTGTCCATGCTATGGGCTGGTTTCCTTTAATTTTTCCTCTTAACAGTTCGTTGAGCGGTGCTTGCGTACTGGCGGCGTCTGGGATGAATCTTCGGTAGTAATTTATCATGCCGAGCGTTTGGCGTAGTTTCCTAGCTGTGTCTGGTGCTGGTAGTTCTAGGATTGCCTTGACTTTGTCTGGTGAGGGTTTTGTTCCCTCTCCTGAGACTAGGTAACCCAAGAATTTTACCTGTTTTACGCCGAATACGCTTTTTGCCTGGTTGATTACTATGCCGTTGTCTCGTAGTCTCTGGAATAGCTGGCGTAGATGTTGCTGATGTTCTGCTTCTGTCTTGGATGCTACGAGAATATCGTCGATGTAGACGTAGCAGAAGGTCATGTCTCGTAGAATGCCGTCCATAAATCTTTGGAACGTTTGTGCCGCGTTCCTGAGGCCGAATGTCATAAATGGAAACTCAAAAAGTCCGAACGGTGTTGTGATCGCTGTTTTCGGGATGTCTGCCTCAGCCACTGGGATTTGATGGTAGGCGCGAACTAGATCAATAGTTGAGAAGACTTGTTTTCCGTGGAGTTGCTGTGCGAAATCCTCAATATGGGGTACTGGATACATGTCTGGGATGGTCCGTGCGTTGAGGTTTCTATAATCTCCACATGGTCTCCAGTCTGCGTTCTTTTTAGCGACCAAATGTAACGGGGATGACCATGAGCTGTCTGAGGGTCTGGCGATTCCTTGCTGCACCATCGTTCGGAATTCTGCCTGTGCTATTTTTAATTTTTCGGGGGCGAGTCTTCTGGGCCTGGAGCTTACTGGGGGTCCCTCGGTTGTATGGATGTGGTGTGTTGTGGTATGCTTAGGGATCGTGTGAATTCCTGCAGGTCTGGTGATGCTGGGAAATTCTTCTAGGATGCTAGCATAGTCTGAAGATTTTTTAATTGAGGTGATGAGTTTGCTCGTGTTTGCCTGCCTTCCTTGGGTTGCAAGGCTGGTGTTTTGGTCCAGTAGCTTCTTGTTCCTCATGTCCACAAGGAGGTTGTAGTAAGAGAGGAAATCTGCCCCTATGATAGGTTTTTGTGTGTTGGCGACTATGAATCTCCACGGGAAATTTCTCCTGAGTTGCAGATTGATGTTAAGATTGATTGTGCCATATGTGTCAATTTCTGAACCGTTGGCTGCATACAGCTTGTAAGTGGAAACTGGTCTGCGTTGTCTGCACAGGTGGTATGGGTAGATGCATACGTCTGCTCCTGTGTCAATGAGAAATTCTGTTTTGGAGGCTTTGTCTGTGACAAAAAGTCGGCGGGCTGTGTGGGTGAGCGCGTCGTTAGCCGCCTTTATCGACCGCTCTGTGCGTTTTCCTGGTCCCTTGCTTTGGTGCAGGGCGGTTTGCAGTTTCGAGCTTGGTCGCCGAATTTATAATGGTACCAGCAAGTATCGTATGTGCGGGACCTGGACTGGCTGCGTCCCCTGCGATGCTGGCTGTGTTGCCTGCGGCGTGAGCCATGTTCCCATTTGGCAGGCTGGTTGTGTAATTGCTCCTTGAGATTCGCTACCTCTTGCACCAGCGTTTGTAAAATTTCATCGCTAGGTGCTTTGGTGGATGTCTGTATCTCTTGGGCTTGTACTGGCGTGGTTCCCATTATGGCATCTGCTAAGTCTGCTATTTCGTTTAATGCCGTGTTTTTCTGTGTTGCCAGAATTGCTTGGATGGTGTATGGGAGTCGTCCGAGCCAGATAGATTTTAGGAGGTCGTTGGGCACGACGTCTCCTGCCAGGTTTTGTAAGTGCCGCAGAAATTGTGATGGCTTTCGGTCCCCTAATTCCTCTTTTTCGAGCAGTTGTTTCGTTTTCTGCTCCTGGCTGATGCTGAGCCGGCGGATGAGCTCTTTTTTAAGTTTGTCATATTTTTCCGTATCTGGTGGTGCAGTTAGTATATCACGAACTTCGCTGGCGTAGCGGGCCTCCAGGTGTCCAGCTACATACCCATATTTCGTGTTGTCGTTGGTGATGCCGCTAATTAGAAATTGGCTTTCTATCTGAGCGAACCATAACTGTGGATCGTTGGGCCAAAATGGGGGGATGCGTACTTGGACGCGGTGTACTTCTGTTGATGGCTCGGGGTCAGGCATTTTTCTCGTTTTTTTTGTTTTTTTTTTGAGCCTCACTTCGTCGCGAGAGGTATTATTGTAGCTGTACACGGTACTCGCGTCGGGGTCACCAATTGTGGGGTTCTTTACTCCAGTTGGTTGAATACAACGTGTACAACTACAGAATTATACCTTTATTTAACGAGATATTTTATTTACAATATGAATATATATATAATGTACAATTGTTATGCGGCCATGGCTTGGTTGCGGCGATAGTTCTGCCGCACAGCGAAACGACGTGGGTCCTGAAGGCTGAGGATGGTTGGATTGACACCCTGGTATCGGAGAGCCTGCAGGTCCACCAGAGCTGGCGTGGTCCACGCGGTGGCCTCCAGGGGTGCTGCTGCGTCCTCGGAGCGGGTGGTGCGCCGCCTCTTCGGAGGGGACGCTTTCAATGGCGATATGGGTGCTGGTAGGGCCGGCCGACACAGAAACTCCCTAAGCGTGTTTCTTTCTTGCTTCCGTTTCCGCCGTGGGGTGGAATGTGTTGGCTGTGGAGTGGAAGCCTTCTCCATGGACCGGGCTGTAATTATAGCGCCGGGTGTGTGAGCCGGGCTGTATAAATAGCGCCGGTGTGGGTGTGAGTCCGGGCTGCAGTTATAGCGCCGGGTGTGTGCCGGGCTGTATAAATAGCGCCGGTAAGAGACTCCCAGGCTGTTAAGAAGCGCCGGTGTGTCTATCTTCTGCTCGTCGGAGCGCTGGCTTTTATAGCCGGGCAGCCGTCGCTTCGTGCCGGCTGCGTACGTTCGTGGCGTCTCGGGCTGGCTCGCTTCCGCGTGGTGGGAGCTTTCGTGTCGGACTGGCTCGTTTTCGCGTGGTGGGGGCTTTCCTGCTGCGTGGAGCTGCGCGAGCCCCCACAAAAGTATCATATGACCTCTTGAGGTCTTCACAGATATTAGTTAACCTACCCACCGCTGTCTGGAGTGTTCCGCATGTTTCAGAATTATATAATTCTTTCTCTTTCTCGTCCCTACCCTCTAGCTCACCAAATAAGTAATGAAGATGTGACACTGAGCGTTTCCAACCCATTAAGTTCTCATTTGGTTCACCAGCGCCTACAGGTCTTATGCCATCAGGCAAATCCCACATACTAGGATCACCATCCGCGGGTTCTTCAGCTACCTCATCATCTTCTTCCGCGTCCACTTCTTGCTCCACCGCTGCACGACGGGGAGGTGGTGCTCGAGCTGCTCGCTCACGCGCACGAAAATCAACGTCCATCATTAATCTACGGACGAAAACAGCAAGGCATGGGTATGTCTTATATAGGAAATGGGTATTCGGGCCCACCCGGCCGAACCATCCAATCGAGCGATCTCCAGCTCTCCTATACACATGTTCCATCTTTTGAAAGAACATTTGTCTACCTGAAGGGAGTGTGAAATTCCCAAATCCTGCGAGGTATCTAGATATTGTCACAGGTAGTTCATACTTTCCATCCTTCACAGCCTGAATAAAACGGCGTTCATCATAATTGACTCCGTAGCCATTACCCTCATGCAACTCTAGGACACGTGCCCAAGCAACTGTGCCTACGTAAAGAGCATACGCAGATGTCGGATATACTGCATCTGTCGTTAATGCAGCTCTTACTTGATACATCTGCCTTATTGACGTGTATATAAAGTCCCAATGACGTCCGAATAAGTATTTCCTAATCCCCTTCACTGCGCTATCATGCACCATTTTTTGAAAGGAACTCAAATCATCCTGATCTAAGTCTTTTATAAGTAGATCCATTTTAGGCTCTAACTCTAACATGAAAATGGAGGGGACACAATATCTTATGGTGGGGTCCCTGCCTTCCCAGAAGGAATAGCTTTCTTCTTCTTGAGTAGCTTTCCGGTGTTGGCGACAAGGATGCTCACCTCTGAATCTAGATTCTGGAACCCTGTCAGAGCATCCTGGAGGTTATCGTCATTGTTTCCGACTAGAGCAAGGAAACTGTCGAAAGCAGCGGGATTTTTGGTCATCACTTCCACGAGGAGATCATAAACCTGGCAGGCAGGAACCACGTTGAAAAGGCGTACTGAGTAATCCCTAATCGTGAGTGCCATAACAGCGGCATCCAAGTATCTCATGTTAGAACCTGAGACTCGGTACAGTGCCGGTTTCTCAGAGAGGAGGCACTCATCAACTTCCCTCCCTAGAGATGCTGTTTTCCTATAGCTAGGTATCGTAGTAAAGGCGTCCGTTGTACAGTACATCAATAATCTTGAATGTAAGGAGAGGCCAGACAACGCTAACCCTTGATGGTTGTTCCCGTTATGATAAAAGTATGTGGTGTTCTCAGTTGTCTTTCCAGCGGTCAACTTCAATTTGTTTGACCACTGCAAGACAAAGTGGTGTGGTAAGGGATGTGTCATCATCCACATCGAATTGTTAAAAGGGTCAAGCCCATAGTACTCGTAGATAACATTCTCATCCCAATCGAGCCATGTGTCGATTATATCCTGTAAATTGACATAATCAGTTATCGCATTAGTGGCTCGCCGTATGTTAGGACGTCGTCCTTGCGGGTATCAAACCCTGTCCAAGCCGCAAGGCTCAGGTTTGTCAATGAAAATATCAAAGCAAAGTGTCCAGCAGTCGCCATTGCCAACATATGGACATGATTGCCAAGCCCGTATGCGGAGTCGTAAAACAACTTTGTTTCGTATGTCAATATCAGGTTAACATACACACAAATGCGCATGATCGATTCCATAGTAGTTATATGATACAGCTCAACAAAATGGTCCGGTATCGCTTGAAGCCATACTCGCATCATGCCAGAGTTGTCAAATCTGCTTGTCGTTTCATCCGTTTTGACTAAAGATGTAATAGGTCGTGCCCATGCTGATAAAGCACTGAAATTATATCCGACAAGTCTGCGACGCCCCTTAACTTGATCCTCATTCTGAGTACTACACTGTTGGAGAGCCACTCGACTCCCACGGGCCAACCTGTCTCCGGGGTAAATTGACCAACCTCCCAGAACATGGTCCCAGTCATAATCCGGGACATTCGCCAGTGTTGTTATACCGAGGCCATGGTAAAAGGTGGCGTTGAGTTCTGCAACTATGCTCTCCGCCAACATGGCTGCATTCTCAACTGCCAAATTCTGGGCAATATGTTTATGAGCTGCCATTAACTTAAGACAGTTGAATCTAGATGCAGTACGATTTATGGGATTGCTAAATTTAACATAAACAAAGCCGAAGATAGCAACGAGGGTACACCCGAATAATAGACCAAGAGAAAAAATTAAGAGATTTGATAAAGAAGAGCATTTGATGATTGACTTATCATGATAGCAGGCAAGACAGCCTGTGCACTCTCCGATAAGGCTAGGTAATACTCCGGTACAGTTGTTACACTCATATACAATTAACCCATACCAGAACCCTGGTACTGTTCCATAGTGTCCCTTTTTTGTAACTGTTGTATTGAATAGAGATAAAGTGCAGGAGCTTGAGGGTCGTATTTGAATAATTCCATTATGTACTGTGAGTAAAGGACATAATTCTTCGGCAGATACTTCTATCCAAAGGAGTAATACAGATATCCAGTACAGAAAGCTAAAACCGGTCATGTTTCTCATTTGATTAGGTAAATAGAAATTATCAACAAGCTATCAAGTACTCGAGAATATAAGAAAATATCTTATACTTAAGACTTTAACTCGTCGAAGTCAAATGTCCGCTTAAAGTAAGCGTATTCCTGGTCGGCGTCTTTTGCTTTATCTGGAATGAATCTCACTATGGCTTTGTGTTTCAATAGCCATGTGGTTAAGCAGCATCCATGCAACTTTACTCCAGACACCTTCTTTCCTTTCCACTCGGCAGCAATAAGGGTTGTTTCCTTCTTACCACACACACAGTAGAGCCTTTTATCTCTATTGGAGTGCAAACTAGACAGTGATATGACACC